>JALPQI010002993.1:0-83458 GCA_025490895.1 Thaumatotibia leucotreta
TTTTTTGCTGACTGTACTGCCGTGCTAAGTAAAAAAGACGCATCTCTTATAGTAGTGCTATGGGAGATGCGTCCTTTTTAGTTAGCACGGCAGTGTACCTAGTACTCATATTAATGACTTCAAACATACCTACAAACAGTAGTGGCTTCGGATAACCAGAGATTGATACGAAAATTCCGCATGTTAATTATAAAACCTCAATTTTATAAGAGTATTTAAAATATACAGAAGGTTGGCGTTCACTGAACTGCTTTAATTACTTTTTAATAAAGCCAGCGTACGTAAAATAAAACTTCGTAAAAATTCCGTTAAAAATACAAGCCACTTTTAAAATCAGAACAGTTTGGCGTTCGAAATATAAAACTTACAAATTAAATAGTGAACACAAAGAAAAGTCAGCCTTATTTATTCATGGAATAATAGGCTTTATTGCTTCGGTATAAAAGGTTATATTGCTGTGCTTTGTTAAAGTTATCGGGGAATTTTACGGAAATTGCAAGTCGCGGTTTGGGGCCGGCGTGGTGCCACAGAGTATAGAACTGACAGAGTACTAATCTAGCAACACCGATTCTAAATTATAAAACCCCTGGAATAATTCCGAAAATTAAAGGAATACCATAAATCCAGGAATAAATGGCTTAGTCTTTTGAAAATTGAGATCCTGCGTCTAACGCCAGCTCAAAAATGCCCCCGAAACCAATTGTTCTAAGATGGGCAGGACATGGCGCTTTTCGTGACACCGCGCATATTTCGGCGCAACATCTTTGACAAATGTTTATAGAATATCACCAATCAAAACTTTAATAGACCAACCACAACTATTTTTAAATGGCGGCTTAAGTTTTTATAGGTTGGCATTCAAATTCATTGCCGTGATGCATTGAACAGGGGGTGACACTTGCAACTAAAATCCAGGACCGTTTTTGAAAGGTAATTTAGTATGGCGCGCGGCTTCCATGTTCTATTTGTTCGTAGTTGAGATCGTATTGTAGTACACATACCTACACACATATTGTAGTATCGACCAAGGGTATTGGCAGACATTTTGTTGGGAAACGTTAAAGTTAAAATCAGCATATTCGACGTTTGACACGAGTATAAAAAACTACAACAAAATCTGTCAAACTTAATAATGTCGTTTACGATCAGGCGACATGTTTCGAAACGTGTCATGCGAGTTCTCTGAGTATGTCGTACCGGTTCATGTAAATATACGTAGAATTAGTATTTTATACACCTATACATATATCTATCTTAATTTTTGTCAGTTTTCTAACGACAATTAACTACAATATATTTAGGAAGTTAAACTCGATCGGCGTTTTTATATTATAATATGGCTTATAGTTTGTAAATTGAACACCAAAACCTTAATGTCGACACGAAAATGCTTAATTGTCGTTACGAAGCTGACTGAAATTAAGGTTTTTTAACTTCGCGCTAATTGGATAACCCAAAAAGTGATAATCACCAAATTAAAAATTTAAAAAACCGACTTCAACCGGTTTCTCCAAGATTCCCGATTTGTTTCCATCATTTGTTTACTCAAATCCTACTTTCTGAATGCAAATTCTTGTAAATGAATGAAAATTACCAAAAGCGCCATACATGTACCTATAACATTTGAAGAGATCCCTCGATTTCTCCAGGATCCCATCATCAGACCCCAACTTGGTGCCAATGGGACTATCTCGGGGTAATACACGTTCGATCACAAAAAGAAATTTTAGAATCGGTTCACTATTCTCGGAGATATCAGGTAACATACATACAACAAAAAAAAAAAAAAAAATTCAGTCGAATTGAGAACCTCCTCCTTTTTTGAAGTCGGTTAAAAATGGCCAACTTAGTACGGTCAAATCGTGCATTAAACGCGCAAAACATGTAGTAAAGCTGCATTTTTGGTATGTTATTTAGACACCATAGGGCAGTATAAAACCACATTTTGCAAGCAAAAAAAAGTTGTGCTAGCTGCGTTATACGTGAAAAACTGTGAAATTTACTGTCTATTTTTAGTTTCTGATTTTTATAAAAAAAGCCTTACGTTTTTTGGCAATATGTATCAGGTAACGTTTAAAGATGAATGAATTTGTAACAAGATGAGATAACATGCATTACCGTAGGTCTTATAGTTTCAGAGATTCGAGACTTCAAATAGTACCCTGTTTTGTAAACTAGATAAAATGTTGAGTTATGCTAACGTTTTTGGTTTAATATCGCCTTACCTAATTATGCTACGAAAAACGTGAAATAATTATCTTATAGCGCAATTAATATTCTTTCATTTAAGGGTAAAATCAGGTCAGTAAATTTTGTAATTGAAACTAAAAACGCGAAATTCAAAAAGCAGGAGGTCCGCTATCTAAGTTTTTCATACAAATTGCAAGTCATGTTGCAAAGCTACAATTTTAGTATATTATATAGGCCCTATAAGGACGTACAAGAATGCATATATTATTACAAGAAAAACAAAAAAGGAATTTCGGCATAGGACGACAAAAACTGAAAAAATATTGGACTTCTTTTACTTTTTGACGTGTAATTAAAAAACTATTATGTTTTTGATACTGATTGCTACAAAACTTAGAAAGAATATTAAATTTGAAAGGATTTGAGCTACCTTGCATTACCCTAAATTAAATAGATTTAGAGATACGACATTTCAAAATGTGCCCTTAATTAAGTTAAGAAAATAAATGCATGTTTTGAAGCCTCGTATACCCCCAACTATAAGACTTACAGTAATTGTTATCGGCTCAATTTGTTCCAAATTTAATGTAGTTATTATCTACAATTATTTATTTTTTTCTTAGCGCGAACGATTTGCCAATATTTAGTGAATAGCTTTAACGTAACCAAAAATTTGTTTATATTTTGATAAAAGGGCACTTTATGAAATGTCGTATCTCAAAATATTTATAACTTACGGTGATGCGACGTAGCTCAAATCCTTTCAAATTTAATGTTCTTTCTTAGTTTTATAGCAATCAGTATCAAAAAGATAATAGGTTTTTAGTTAAACGTCAAGAACTAAAAAAAGTTCGATTTTTTTTCCGTTTTTTACGTCCTATGCCCAAATTATTTTTTTGTTTTTCTTTTAATATGCATTTTCGTATGTATCAATAAGGCCTTTATAATATACCAACATTGCAGCTTTGCAACTCGACTTGCGATTTGTATGAAAAACTTAGATAGCGGGCCTCCTGCCTTTGGAATTTCGGGTTTATACTTTCAACTACAAAGTTCACTGACCTAATTTTACCCTTAAATTAAAGAATATTAAGTGCGCTATAAGGTCATTATTGCATGTTTTTCGTAGCATAATTAGGTGAGGCGATATTAAGTCGAAAACGTTAGCAAAACACATAATTTTATCTAGTTTACAAAAAGGGGTACTTTTTAAAGTGTCGAATCTCTGAAACTATAAGACCTACGGTAATGCATGTTAGCTCAACTTGTTGGAAATTTACTAGTCTTTAAACGTTTATTTACATATGATATCAAAAAACGTAAGGTTTTTTAAATAAAAATCAGAAACTAAAAAATGGCCGTAAATTTCGCAGTTTTTCACGTACTACCCAGCTAGCACAACTTTTTTTTGCTTGCAAAATATGGTTTTATACTGTCCTATGGTGTCTAAACAACATGCCAAAAATGCAGCGATACTACTTGATTTGCGAGTTTAGGGTAAAATTATGTACGATTTGACCGTACTAACTATCCTGTGCTAAGCATACATGTCAGTGGATATTAATATAAGTTGTTACTCTGTTATTCCGCTACTCTATGGTTGGCAGGCACAGCACCTGAAACAAAAGAACAATGTCAACGTTTTGTATCGCTTCTCTTTTACAACAAACGAATGGAACTTTGCTGCGAATTGAAAATGCGGATATGGCGAGCTGGTTGTTTTGTTACGTCACACATAGAATACCCGTATTATGTCCAAGTCTATGACACATTATTGTAGACCTGTTTCACATTCACCAAAGTAGTCTGGCTGGTGGTAGGACCTCGTGCAGGGTCCGCCCGGATAGCTACCACCGTCTTACCCGTTAACCTGCCGCTAAATAGCAGTGTTTGCACTGCTGTGTTCCGGTTTGGGGGTAAGATAGCCGGTGTAATTACTGGCATAGATCGAGGCAATCCATCTAAGTCCTCAGGGTAGGCAGCGCATAGGCGATTTTCTGATCGCTATGTCCATGGGCCTCAGTTCCTGCTTTCCATCAGGTAGGCTGAGAGCTCAGTTGTCTACCTTCGTCACACATAAAAAAAAACAAAAAATTCAATCTTATAGATAGAGGTAGCACAACAGGCGATCTTATCGCTAAAGAGCGATCTCTTCCAGACAACCTTTAGGCAATGAAACGATGCAACCAGTACAAAACAGTAGGTGATGCAAGACATGAAATAAAGGATTTAAGAACAAGTTTACTAATTAAGACAAGTAACTAGCAATGTACAAGTTGCTAAAGACCGAAGAGCTGGCGACTTCCTCGCGCAACGCATCATTATTGCGATACAGCGAGGAAATGCCGCCAGCATCCTCGGTACAATGCCACAATGGCCAATCTTAGATATAGGTTAGGTTAAGTAGATTAGTTAGATTTAATCTGTACATGTGACATAAACTGTAGTTTTGAAAATAAATATATGATAAAAAAAAAGATGCAGAACATTCTCGAAATTGCGGGGATATTTCTACTCGAAAATTCCCGAGAACTTAAGAGTAAGTTTTCATAAAGAATGTTACCATGAGAACTTATAAAAAAGTGTTTTGAAGAATATAGTATTTCACAATTGAGTAAACAACGCATAAAATATACATTAAAAGGCATGTATAGTTTATGGGTGAATCAACTTTTTTCTGTCTGTTATTGCCATGGTTACGGTCACCTGAGTCACGATGGTTTTATGCAAAATTATGCTACTTAATTTATACAAACATGCGTATAGTCCATGTTTGTAGATGGCCCATCAAGGTTTATTAACACCAGAAAAATGCATGGTTGCATAGTTTAAGTATCATAACTATGCATAAAACCAGCGTGACTCAGGCGACCGTAACTATGGTAATAACAGACAGAATAAAGTTGATTCATCCATATACAACGGTTTTGGCATGATTAGATTGCTTATAAAAATTAAATTGTCATGAACATTGTCTAATGAAGTTTCGCAACTAATGAAACTTCTCCTCGGTACATTACTACACAACACATTTACATTTTTATAATTGTGCAAGAAAACACTATTCAACTGTAAAACTCTGTGGCCCTCCACGCGATGGCTTTTGAGCGACAGAGAGCGCTCAAGCACGAGCGTCGTCGACTCGCCTCGCAAAAGGTTGCCCACGCCTGACCTTAGATAAGCGGTTAAGTTGATGATGACTGCATAGATATATCTTAAATAAAATAAAAATGTTTGCCACATCTGGTTTTTAATTAGTGTTTTGGGTTGACGATTTCTGCATCTGCGAGAGTAAGGCTTGGAAAATCAAGGAACGGTTGGCGATACCTGACTTGAGATTCCGTTTCGGTGTATGATTTCTACATATCTATTCACTAGTGATTATAATAGCGATAAATAAACAAAATGTGGTTGGCGAATTCTGACTGAGTTATTAGTTTGAGTTGATGATTTATGCATTTTCTTAAGGTTTAAATAATCTACGTTTAAAAAAAAAGGTTCTCTTCCCTGACCGCAAATAAAAGCATTCATCGTATCGAGATCGGCGATCTAAAAAGGTACTATAAATAGAGTAGGATTGGAGCATTTTTACAAGTTGACGACTACTGCAAATTTACTTGGCCCTTGTTGAAGTAATAGAGGTAATTTATTTTATTGGATAAAAAAGGTTGTAGACGCCTTTGCTAAAGTGCTAAATCAGTGGTACTCAACCTTTACATGACCCAGGATTATATTATTTTATTGCTACGTACTAAAATTACATTGTATTTGCTGAAAAGGTTTTCCAAGACTTTGTTGTTATTGTATTTGTTCGAGAAATCCATAATTTAATCATGTTTAGCATCTAAACGAAGATTAAAATTAATTACAGAACCGGAAATCGTTATTTTCATTTTCACCCTGAAATTCACGTTTAACTAGCAGCCTATTCGAACATTAAAAACATAGATTTTATAGTCTGTCAAACCAACTTTGGCAGTAACTGTAGGAATAGATTGCTTTATGCATTTCTTTTTAGGGTTCCTTAGTAAACAAAGAACCCTTATAGTTTATCCATGTCCGTCTGTTCGCAGCATAACTTAGTGGCCGTTAGTACAAAAAAAAAATTGGTTGCCTGTAAAGTCGGTATACGGGCGAAAGTTTTACGTGACAACGACTTTCACTTTTTATGTCTGTCTCTCTCGCTCTTAGGCGGGCTAACCATGCCCGAGTGGAAGGGACGCGTGCCTCTCACTCGCTCTCATTGTGAGCGCATAACGTGAGCGGAGCGTAACGCAGTTTCTTGAAGTGTCACCCGGCAAACCAATTTAAAAGACGTTGTCACGTCAAAATCTTTAAAATCAATTTGTTTCGGAAGTCCAATAGAGTATTTTTTGTGTAGGTACCTATTACAATAAGTATGCTTATTTTATTTTCAATGTAGGTGTATCTATTTGTACACAGTGTGGGAAGATAAGTCGGGCCCTAGTATGAAACTCCAGCTCAAAAGAGTCCGGTTTTATCTCTCCACGCTGTACACCGTGTTTTTATTGATTTCCGTTAAATTAGACAAGTTACTTGGGACATTAATAGAAGTTCCCTGGTATAGGTATCGGCTTTTGTTAATTTCGTACATTTTTTTTTTTCGTTTTCATACATAATAATTGCAATGGCAAGTGTGAGAGAACCTTAAGAATGAAATCTCAGGTGACTGACGGCACGTGCCAAAATAAGTTTCATTAGGATGTAATAAACGTTGCAATTGGGGAATGCAACCCGGGTACCCGAAAACCCGGGTACCCGGGTACCCGACAATATTTAGGGTCGGGTAAAACCCGGGTTTTCATCTCATACCCGGGTTTTACCCGAAATAAAAAAACATTGAAAATTGTAAAAGTTAAGTAAAATTTGAAAAATAATGTTACGACCGAAACCCTTACATAAGAGTTAAAGCGTTATGGCACTTATAACTATTTCTATTATCATCTAGCCCTCACTTATTTTACACTCACGAAACTTTATATTTTGAAATGCTTATCGAACGGGTGAGACATTTCATTTCAACCCTTTTATTTTCGCCGCTGCCCGCCGCTCAGGTAGGTAGCGATAAGAAGATAAACAACAACGACAATGCACATGTTACTAGTTCTACGCCCTTTACTCCTCACCCATCACCCCGGCTGTGGCATTAGTTTGTTAATAATTTGCATTAGCACCTGTAGTCGGTGAGGTTGAGGCAGACGACGCGAAGACACATTTCCTATATGTTGTAACTTCATTTGTAAACGCCAACTGAAAACAATGCCGAAGGCGTCGGATATTGTCCCGAGTTGTTCGTGCAAAGTCTGTTTTTAATATGATTTTGAAATTAAATTTTCAATGTTTCAAACGTGAGTTGACATCATCACCTCATAAGACGTCATAAGACGTTCAATGTCTCCCCTGTTGCATCCAGATTCGAGACTCCCGCCCTGCAACCTTCATATCGTCGCATCGCATGTCCATCTTGTGGGTGGAAATCCTACGCTGCAAAACTGTAGTTTGCTTACGAGCATTTTTCGACCCCATCGGCTCCTGCTCTCCTGTGGCCAATGTGGACTGCCTATTGCTATTTCAGCATAATCTGGATAGCTATGTCGGTGACTTTAATGCGTCTCCAGGTCTCCTAATTACAGATTCGATTACGCAGAGAAACTCCGAACGAGAAACTGTGAGTTTTGAGATGTATCCGAGAGTGAGTGACCCATGTTTCAGCACCGTGGTCATCACTGGTAACCAACATTGATTCAACGTCGACATACCGATAGTCATATGCGTTCTAAACGGTTCGTGATGATCCTTGAAAACAGTTTATAATCATGACTAACCGAGAGAAATGGGTTTGTAGTTCTTCAAAAGGCTGTTATCACCTTTTTTGAAAAACAGCACCAGATCGCCTCTTTTCCATGACTCTCATGCTCTAGGCGTTTTGCCCTCGAACAAATTAACGAGCTTCTAGAGGACTTTAAATAACGTCGGTCCACCCGCTCTCAGAAGCTCCCTGATTCCGTCGTTGCCTGGCACCTTGTTGTTAACCAGTTTTAGGACCTTCCAAAAAAAGGCTTACAATTTACTACCTAGGGTGGTTTATTTCACTAGGGATATTAAATTATTTGATTTGAGAGGAAAATAAAACTTTTGACACGCCGATTTCACGCCGGTCGAAATCATCGGCGGCGCGGCGCACATGTTTATCACGGACTGATCTTTTTTATTTAATATTGTGATTTACTGAGATTTTTTATATACAAGTTGAGAAATTTGTTAAATTCGTATTTGCAATCATTATTTTCACAAATGAATGTAAATTCTGTTAATCAAAAGAATATTTTATAAATAATTACCTTTCAAAACATAGAAATCAATACTTTATGCTATTTTAGTCGAAGACCGGGTACTACCCGGGTACCCGGGTATTAAAATGCAAAGTCGGGTAATACCCGGGTACCAAAAATGGCCGGGTATTACTTATTCAGTCATTAAACTTATTTTTTAAATAACTCAATAACAGTAAGAGTTAAGATACTAGTTTCTTAGAGAAATTGATTATTTTTGACCTAAATAAGCTTCCCTTAAATTTAACGGAAATCAATAAAAACACGGTACATATCATCGCTTAATACCCACAAAATAAGTCTTAATTGACAGCAATATGTTTTATCGTAGTTGTTCGACAAAAGAATAACAGTGATATCATCAGCCTATACAGTCCACTGGTGGACATAGGCCTCTCTCGTATGGACATTGGACGCATTAGGAGGCAAATGCCCATAATCGCCACACTGGGCATGCGGGTTGGCGATCGCAGTAGGTAGTGTGTCCACATGGCTGTCTATGTATTTAAGTATCTATATGTATCTATCTATAATATATATCGTCGCCTGGTACCCACATCACAAGCCTTAATTGAGCTTACCGTGGGACTAGGTCGATTTGTGTAAGATGTCCCAAGATATTTATTTATTTTATTTATTTATAAGTGACATTCCTAATCGGAAATTTCTAATGTACGAAAATGTAAATTATCAGTCATTAGTGTACAGTGTAGCCAGACAAATAGGTACTTATTCAAATAAATTTCTACAAATAGGCATTCAAATAAAAAAAAATCTATAAATGGTTACAGTAATATTTCAATAGTTCAATCCCTTAGTTCGCAAAAATTGTTCCGATTCAATAAGTATCAATATTAAATCAGACCAACATTTTCCATCTCCGAATATGCACAGCTTAACAAAATGTTAATATTTAGAGCAAAGATAATTAATCCCTCGCGAACAAACAATAATAACGAAGATATCCGGTAAAATATTGCCGGCATTATTTATGGAAGCTATCCACAAAACCGTTGATTAATCACTTGGGGGGAAAGTACGATATTCCGTTCTGTTATTATAAACTATCATAAGTTGATTATGATTATAGAGCTTGATAGTTACTATTTTGGTTATGATGGACATGATAAGAAGAATAAAAGTGTCTACCTAAAGTTGGAGAACCACCACCCTATCTCAGTCACAGTCCACTGCTGGACGTGGACGTAGATCTCTTTTATTAACTATGCGTATGGATGGACGCATTAGGAAGTAAATGCCCATTAATCGCCACGCTGGGCAAGCGAATTGACGATCGACGATCGCACTAATGTGTTCAACTGTCCACTATGATGACTTTGCTGCCCATCATCAATCTTCTTTAATTTCTGTACCTGCAAAATTTTATATAAATTTTCATTTTCAATTTTTTTTAAACCTATTTTCGTGCTTAATGCTTCAGTAGAACCCATAAAAAATGTAAAAACAATCCAAAAAAATTGCATTATATCATAATCACGCACTTTTACAACACAATGTCGTTATTACCAACAACCCTAAACTTGGCAGAATTCAAAAAAATCTTATCTTATAGGATACACTGCCAAGTATAGGGTTAAAACCTTAAATCTCGATTTCATCTACATTTTTAGATAAAATTATTGATATTTATTGGTATTAACCAATGCCCCCAAGTAAAAATAAAAACTAACGTAACTATGTCTTATTCACATTTTAAGATAGTCTTTTAGCCTATGAGTGAACGAGACGAAACTTTACGATTAGTTCCGCCGATTCATAGGTGGTCGACAACTCGGCTGTCAAAATTGATGTCTTTTCTAAAAACTCTAAACACTGATGTTTTTTAACCCGACTAAATTAAATAAACTATTATTAACTCAAAGTATATCCATAGACAACAACAACCATTCGTAGTCGTGTAATAGTGTTTTGAATGTTTCGCAGCTCATCTCGCATATTTTAAAATATTTTGTGGTGAAATACGAAAATAAATTTAAAAGTGAAACACGTGGTGGAGAAAATATATTTGAAGGTGTCCTATGGAACAATGTCCTGCGTAATTAAACACTGCAAATCCCATTCAGGGCATAAGGAAAATGCGGAGGAAGAAATTTCCTTTCATCGGTGATTATGGCAATTTATTGATGTTATTGTTAGAAAACTCTAGCCTAGACCTATTAAGCCGAGATAGAAGTACATGTAGTTATTGATAAATTCATATATCTATCCTTAATTATACAAATATAAACAATTTTCTTAAGATCATGCAAGGTTATGTTATGTCGCATAGAGATGTGCAAATTTTTATCGACTTCCTCGAAACAAAACAATATTTTATAATATACTTTAATGAAATGCTAAAATGTTTATTGTTCGACAGTCGGTTTATATAGGATTATTGAAACCCGTAGTAATAAGAGCGACATCGAAGAAATGGTGACTTTTTTCGAAAAAACGTAGTTGAAATTTAGTTTTGATTCGTTATATCCACCATTTAATCAAACAGGCATGCGTGCCTCACGAGAAAATAAAAGCCCACTTGACCAAAACAATTTTATTTAGAGGGCAATAAAAAAAACTTGTTGCATCAGGTTTGTTTTCATTTACAGTAGTAAGTTGCTTTTTAAAAAAAGGTTTCATTTTTATTTTCATGATCTAAATCAACATGTAAAAATAATCTGAAATGCGTTTTAATAGTTTAGATAGAAGATAGATTTAATGTTAGATATTACAAAACGAAGGTAAAAACCATAATTCTATCATATAATTTTATTATTTTTACATTTGACATTGAGATATTCTTGAACGCAACCACATTTTTCGTAATTGAGAACCGCCTTATTTTCTTTTTATTTTTCTATGTCATGTTCGCCATAATGCGTTCGAAATTTGTAAATCTTGGTAAATATATTCTAGCGTTTTTGTTTGTTTGGTCGAAGTGATTGTGCAAAAAGTTAATTAATTATGAGTGATTCAGATGAACTGATGATCAAATACTGGGATTTTACTTAAACTACATTTTATTTGGGATTTTACTTCATAACTTTTTATTACAGAAATAACATCCAATGTGGGAGCACCATAAAGTGCGTTTCGATTACCTTACTTTTATTAAAATAACACAACACGTTTCATGTGCAGCTAAAATCAGAAAGTCATCAATATCTCTATGTGTGTTGTCTATGTATTGCTGCATGGCGCGAAGAACTTGATAACTCGAGATATTATGGTGAAGAAAAAGGAATTTCATTTGTGAAAAATTAAGTTTAAATTTTATCTACCTATTTACCTAATGTTAATAATTGTAATTGAATTTGATTAACGAAATGTAATTTAACAATAAAGTATATATTCTGTGTAATCTACCTATTTATCATCTCGCGTTATCAAGTTCTTCAGGCCATGCACCGAATTTATCGATATAGAAAATCGACACAGGTACATCTCTAGAACATCATGAAAGTGCGGACAACCTACACTTGTGCTCATATATATTCATCTCTTTTTGCCGCACAGTTGAATCCGTAAAGATGTTAAGAGCAGATATACATCTTCAGTTGCTATTTTTGCCTGGTATCTATTCTATTCGTTAATCTGAGGTATTAACGTAAAAATGTATCTGCGAACGATATATGTCAAAGACGTCAATAGCTATGGAAAGTCAGCCATATTTGTTTACTTATTTTTTGGATTCCACTCACGAATGGTATACCTACCTATACATGGCCAGCCAACGGAGGAAATGTTGAGTATGGCAAACGGTCGATACGAATCGAACGTTCGTTAAGGCGCGTCCAGCCCGCGTCATTACCTCGTGAACACAGCCTTAAGGAACTTGACGAAGACAAATTACTGGCACGTTGTCGATACACACGGCCACAACGGACAACATACTTGCTACAAACAACAAAAAACAAAGTCGTAACAGATGTATTACCATTTAAAAAATTAACTGCGAAAGACTCTGGTTGTCACGGGATTCGAACCCGCTTCCTTTGGATTGCCGGTCCAACGTGCTTCCAATTACACCAGACGACCTTCCCTGAATCGCAGCGAATTTAGTCAATGGTACTGTGAAATTAATCACTAGCGACATCTGTACTTAATGTTTCGAAGATACTACAACCTTAACAAAAAAAACGTTTTCACGGATTGACTGTAGGAAAAATTCGGAGATTTTTCTCTTTCACTCTATTGACGCCTTCGTTGGAGTGACAAAGACAAATCCCCAAATTTTACGAACTTCGGTGTTCGCGGTAGCAGGCCTGGAAATTTTATGTTAATAGTTAAGGAGCAAATTAAATGCACGGAAAACAAACATGAGTAACGCTAGAACATCTATTATAAACATGCTCTATCACTCCAACGGCGACGTTATTGGTGTGATAGAGACGCGGTAGAGATCCTACTGTTGACCTAAGTACCGCGGACACCAAAAAGCGTAAACAAGATCTCTCTGTTACTCTAACGAAGGCGTAAAATATCTAGGAGTGGCAGAGACGGCACGTACTGTAATCTGTACCATGAGTTGGAAAGTAAAGGATTCGGGGTCACCACTTTACCGTTTAATGTATTTGGTTGGTTATATCAGAAGGTGACGGTAAATAATGAGAAGCATGTTCTTTAGTTGGTGTATTATCGGTGACTGATGAACTTACGCGCCGAGCGCGTCGGCTCTACTTATTTGTATAATAATAAACATAGATATCTAGATGTCCAATGAGGTAGCGGAGCGGTACACCACAATACGTTAGGTTTTACTCGATACTGAATACATTCTATCGCGCTAGGAGTTTGTTGGAGAGAGCGCGATGGCCTGCTTTACGTACCGTGTAAAACCTGTCGTATCCTTGGCAACTCATGGTACGTTTACTGAGATACTCGAAGTCAGGATAGAGTGCCTACTGCGAACCACGAACGAAGTGCCTCTCTCTCGCACTACTGTAATTCGTACGTAAGTATGACAGGGAGGCAATGCTTCGTTCGGGGGTCCGCAAATATTCTGTGAAGTCTAGACTACTCTGAGGCCCCACCGCGAAAATCGAAATTCGTAAATTTCGAGGATTTCTCTCTGTCACTCAAACGAAGGTGTCATTAGAGTGAGAGTGACAAATCCTCGAAATTTACGAATTTCATTTTTCGCGGTAGAGCCTCAGAAGCGTCTAGTCTTCGAAGATTCGCGGGCCGTCAAAGCCGTATGTCCCAAAAGGGGAACATTACTTAGGCACAATTTGCGTTAAACAATATTGAATAATAACGCCGACTCGCGGACGCAAGAAATGCTCCAATTTCTATATTTAGCAACTTCTAATGGATTGTGAAATTGTACAATGGAGCGTTTGCATCGATGGCAAATGCTTTATAAGTTTTTTTTAATTAATCACCTCTTACATGATTACCGATGGCCATTGGGGCGGGAAGGTTCTTGAGTGGCGGCCACGTACCGTAAGGCGTAGCGTGGGTTGCCCCCCACAAGGTGGACCGATGACCTGGTGAAGGTCGCAGGAGTCCGCTGGATGCGGGTGGCGCAGGACCGGTACCGGTCATTGTGGCAATCTTTGGGGGAGGCCTATGATGACCTCTTACATCCCTTAGTTTGGTAAATTTAATAATAATCGTATTTTTGGTAGTGCATTTTATTATGCGCCAGTAGACAAGGAAAAACTCCTAAAAACATTCATTATTTCATAAACACGCACTAATCACAAACTTAAAAACTTACCCCTTTATTCATAAACGTTTGTTAACTTAACAAGCCGCTAATAATTGTTTGTCCCTTTTGCTTTTATGGTCACATTGTTATGACCGAAAGGGATAAACAATAGTTAGCGGCTTGTTAAGTTAACAAACGTTTATGAATAAGGGGGTTAAAGTTTGAGTTCGCTCAAATAAATAATTGATATTTTTTAGTGTTAACATGTATATGTATATCTGTGAAAGTGTTTCACGATACATTTCAAAGACAACTAATGGTAAATAGAACGTCAGCCATATTCGTTACATATTTTTTGTAAACTATTGGCGCTCGAAATGTATGTAGGTATATCGTAACATCGGAGTGTTTAAAAATATCTGAACATGCCTTTATTGCCATAACGATAGAAGCGTGTTCAGATATTTTTGAGCGCCCCGGACGCTACTATATTTTTGATGGCGACTGTACCTGCGTCGCATCAGCACAGCATGTTTAGCCAAGTTGCCAATCGCTAACGCTTAGTAGCGTATCGTAGTTTTCCCTCTCTGTCACTCTTACATTATTAGTGCGACAAAGACAGTTAGGTAGCTGCCTTTCGTTTACGATTGACGAGTAAGCGTTAGCGATTGGCAACTTGTCTTAGCACCCAGGTAATATATATTATATCAATCTTCACAGCTGATGTCATCATCATCATCATCAGCCTATGTTAGTCCACTGCTGGACGTAGGCCTCTCCTATTAACTATGCGTATAGATGCATTAGGAGGTAAATACCCATAATCGCCACGCTGGGCAAGCGGATTGGCGATCGCAGTAATGTGTCCACTATGATGACGCTGCTGCCCATCATCAATCTTGTAGAATGGTCAGTGACACTTCAATCCCTTAGTCGACTCTTACGACACCCGCAGGAGGAGTTGGGGTGGTGACAAATGTATTCTTACTGCCGTCACCACACGGCGTTGCCGTCACCACACGGCGTGTGCGATGTCATTTTAAAGAACCCAAAATGTTTCGACAGCTACAAAATCATTTATTATACAGAAAACTTTACCCTGAAACAGTCGTCGCCAACCTTTTTACAACCCCAAGTGTAACTACACAAAAAGAATCCCACTATTTGAGCTCGGAACGAGCGCGACCTAGTTCCGGCGGCTCTTTAATATAATGCAGGAATCGTCAACCTGCGTGCGGATTATTATGTAACCCTCTGCGTGAAATAGTTTGATGTCAGGTCGACAATTGCTTGAATCTGTGTACTTTGATGGGCTATAGTACATTGTGCATCAAGGGAGGTAAGTACGGAATTACTAACGAGAGTGTTAGAAGCCCGACGCCGCTAGACGGAGGGCTTTTATGACTCGAGTTAGTATTCCGCTTACCGACCGTGATGCATACAATGTTTTTCATCACACTTGCCAACGAAAAAATAAGTTTTAAGACATAATATTATAAAATGATGTACTGACATTTCTAATACTCCCTAGGGAATTTCACTTTTCTATTACTCTAGCTACGCGCGCAAGCAATGGCGCGCTTAAACAAAAATGTGATGAAAAAACTTTTAAAATAATGCATAAGTTGTCCACCACTGTACGTTTAATTACATTGAATCACATAGTTTGTTTGATATCACGGGTTGTCAATTATTGTTTGAATCATGCCAAATCTGATGAGCTTGCTTGACATTTCATTCAGAGAAAGTCATTTGTTTTGTTAAATAATAATGCGGAGATTGTCAATCGATGCATGTTTTATTACGTACGTTGATATCAGGGATCGTCAACATTTTGAATAATGTCAACTGCGATTGTAAACCTGTATAAAATTATATGGTTTTCAGAAATCGTTAACCTGGGTTTTCTTAGCTAAACTTAATTTTTAAGTTTAGTTTTTTTAATACAGTTGCGTGAAATCTCCAATTTACAACCAGTTTAAGAAAAGGCTGAAAATGCAATATTAAATGAATGGGAAATGTATTGGTTCATAATATATTACTACCGACATTTGATCCCGAACCTATATTTTTATTTAAGACAGGTGTTGTTAACCTTTGAGGATATGACTTTTTTATTATATGTCAGAAGTCATCAACCCTTCAAATACGTCTTTTTATCTCAGACGTCGCCAACTTTTTGTCGTCGGCCATTTTATCGAGTGCTCTGTTGTTCGCTCATTAAAACAGGTTTATACGTATACAGGGTGGAAAAAGATTTTGGGTCAGTGAGGGCAGCTAACAGATCCGGTGTAGCTACGCGAAAATGGTCTTAGGAGACCTTCCCGTGATTTTCAATTAAAGAAGATTGGCGTTTTCAGATTTTGGAAAAAAAATACAGGGTGCGAGAAAATGGTCATTTTTGACAAACTTTTTTTTTATGAAATTCGATCCTGTTTCTGTTCAGGATCAAAAGCTTGTATGGGACCAAAAAAATTTTTTCGGCTAGAAAAGCCGCAAATTGAGATTTAAAATTCCCATACAAATTGTATGAAAAAAAAATTTTTTTAAGTTTAATTTTTTTATGCCAATCGATTCCATTATTCTCCAGTACCAATAGTTTCTAGATGTCAACATACGGAAACGTAAAAAAAAAAATTGAAAAAAAAACTGTCTTCATACATTTACTATGGGAAAAAATTTAAACTTTAATTACATTATCTGTCACGCTAATTAATGTTGCTAATGTTTTCATACAGTATTATTGTCATTAAGCAGAGGACAACTAATTGTCGTGACAGATAACGTAATTAAGGTTTCACTTTTTTTCCATAGTAAATGTATGAAAACAGTTACCTTGAAATATTGGCATTTTTGTACATTGCCATAAGTCGATCCGTAGGGAACTATTGGTACTGGATAGGAATGGAATCGATAGGCATAAAAAAATTAAGCGTGAATAAAATAATTTTTACTTTTCAAACAATTTGTATGGGAATTTTAAATCTCGATTTGTGGCTTTTCTAGCCGAAAAATTTTTTTTGGTCTCATACAAGTTTTTGATCCTGAACCGAAACAGGATCGATTGGCATAAAAAAAAATTTTTGTCGAAAATTACCATTTCCTCGCACCCTGTATGTTTTTTTCAAAATCTGTAAACGCCATTCTTCATCAATTTAAAATCGTGGGAAGGTGTCCTAAGAACATTTTCGCGTAGCAACACGGGATATGGTAGCTGCCCTCACTGACCCAAAATCTTTTTCCACCCTGTATACAGGGTGTAAGTCTAATACGGGCGAAGCTCTTAACGGGTGTTAGTTTACGACATAATAAGTACATTCAAATAACTTTTACTTAAAATTAGAGCAACAAAATTTTCCATACAAAATAATTCGGCGCGCAATGTAGAGCAACATACGTGAGTTAAAGACTCGATGACAGCTAATTTCAAAAGCAGATGACATAACTGCCATATCAATAATAACAAATGTTCGTACCTACATTGCTGCTCCGATAATCTTAAAAAAATTCTGTGCGGTCATAATTGAGAGTAACTTTAAAAAAACCTTGTAATCCATGATTACACTAATGAATCCCATGCCTGGTTTAATTGATCGCCCGTATTAGACTTACACACTGTATATAGTTATATCAGCTCCGTTGCTGGAGGTGCCGGGTTCGAATCCTAGCGAGGAAATTTGTGTTAAACACAACATTTGTATCTATTTTTACATATCTATTAAATATTATTAACTCATCACTTGAAGTATCCACAAGATATGATTGAGCTTACCGTGGGACTGGATAGATAGGTGTAAATAAATCAATATCCCACGGTTAGCTAAAGTAAGGCTTGCGATGTGAGAACTAAACGACGAATAGGTATATACAGGGTGTTCGTTTCGATATGCTATAAATAAGACAGGTTACTTGGGACATTAATAGAAGTTGTCTGGTATACAGGCTTTTGGAAAATTCGATAAAAAAGATTTTTTTTTTGTTTTCATACATAATAAATGAAATGGTAAGTGTGAGAGAACCTTAAGAATAAAATAAAAGTTAATCTTAGGTAACTGACGGCACATGTCAAAATAAGTAACATTAGAATGTAATAAAGGTTGCAATACACATGTTCAGTGATTAAACTTATTTTTTTAATAACTCAATAACAGTAAGAGTTAAAACACTAGTTTCTTAGAGAAATTAGTTATATTTGACCTAAATAAGGTTCCGTTAAAGTTATAGCATATGAAGAAAAACACGCTGTATAATAGATAGATAATATACATAATAATAATTTGTGATAAACAAATACACAAATAATGCCGCCGCCGGCATTCAAACCCGGAACGGAGGCTGACAAAATTGTAAAGGTGCATTTAGACCAAACGAGCGTTCGCTCCTTCTCTATCCGCCACTCTACGAAATCAACGAATTTCGACGAATCGCGTTTTGTGTAACAAACGAATTTCGTAGAGTGGGATAGAATGAGCAAATGCTCGTTTGATCTAAATGCACCTTGAGATTGTGCTATGACATTCATTTATTGATAGCAAAAAAGTACATAGTTAAGGCCTTAATAATAATGAAAATCACAATCGCGTCAATTCTGTTACGAAAGTTAGTCATACAAACTATGTGATATACTCTGTCAAACCTTTCGCAGTAGTAAAAGCGGGCAAATTTAAGAGATATGTGTTCGTATTGTTGATTGCTCATAAAAAAAATTGAATATGTCGGCGTTTTTCAGTGCCAAAAATTGTTACTGACACAGAATTTAACTTCGTAACACAAAACATATATTTTCTCCTACGAACAAGTAAAACATGGAAGCCGCACGCCATACTAAATTGCCTTTCAAAAACGGTCCTGAATTTTAGTTAGCAAGTGTCACCTTCTCTTCAATGCATCACGCAAATGAATTTCAATATCAACCTATAAAATCTTAAACCGCCATTTAAAAATAGTAAGTATATTCTATACACATTTGTCAAAGATGTTGCGCTGAAATATGCGCGGTGTTAAGAAAAGCGCTATGTCCTGCCCACTTTGGCACAATTGAACAATTGGTTTTGGGGGCATTTTTGAGCTGGCGTTAGACGTCCATGTTATATTATGGTCGCAGATTTTCTCAAACATGCAATGAAATTTTGTTGTTATGTTCCATATAATAGGCTGACAAGTACCTACGAGTATAATTATGACGTTTTAGGTGCGACTAGGACAAGAGGTCGTTAATGGAATTTAATACCAATCTTGAAGGCCTAGGCTGGCAAAGTGCTCTTTTTTAATTCCATTCCACATAAATTGTGGCACAGGCATCATGACATTCTGCCATTATGCAGCTAAAAAAACTTTGATGTTTTTGTTGTTTATTTCATTGCATGTTTAAGAAAAGCACTATACATACTTCGGCCGGAAATATAGGGTTGCCCGCCTCAGACCTTTCGCCGACAACCCCTTTCGTCCCGGCCTCTATAGTAATGTACTATAACATTAAATTTTGTTTTCGTTAAAGGTCTTTAATTATGTAATTTTTTTTCCAATTGACCCTTATTTAAAACTTGAAATATGTCGTCTATTTATCTTAGAATTCACCAACCATTTGTAAATTTTGTAATACGTCGACAACAAGCCGTTCAAAGGGCGGCCATTTTGTCGAGTGCGCGGTTGTTCGCTCGTTAAAGTATGTTTGTACGTGTATGGTGTTTGCAGGTATTGTCTTGAATAATGGCCGGACATAGTGAAATGAGGGTGGGAGATATTTTGTTTGTATACTATGTCTTAATAATGCCATGTGGTGACGGCAGTAGGAATACATTTACTCAATGGTTAGCTGGAAGAGATCCCTTAAAGGGATAAGTTCGAATTTGTACAATTTCACTGTACCTATATTTTGTTAGTTATTTTTATGATTTGTGCAATAAAGTGTGTGTGTACTACATTTGTCACCACCACAACTTCTTTCAGTGGGTGTCGTAAGTAACCAACTTTTTGGTTGCAACTGGTTGTGTGAAGGGAAGGGATCGAACGAAACCCACTTTTCAGATTGCAACTCGTTTTGAGTACCTATGGGTCATTGTTCTAATCTTGAACAAAACTTTCTGGTAATTCTGGGATTGCATACCAAACATTAAAATATCTATAACAAAACTGGTTACATACTAACTGTATTTTGCATGAAATTAGAATTACCCATACAATTTCTTTATTAAAAATCGTTTGCAAAAAAAAGTAGGTACATTTTGTTAAGGCTTTGATTAAAACAAAAATCACGATTGCCTCAATTGCGATACGAAAGTTAGTCATACAAACTATGTGGTATACTCTGTCCAGCAACCTTCGGCAGTAGTTAAAAGGAAGCAAATTTATAAGATATTTTCATAAAGGTTTTCGTGGTACATTTTTTTTGCGATTGATCCTATCACGAATACGTATTATAACAAAATGTGTTAAATGAAATAACTAATTAGGTATAGTTTTTTTTACTAGTGACAAATAAATTAGATTTATTTACTAAAACATGGCTACAAGGAGCAGTATCGTCTTTAAAACTTCAATTAGTGTCATTATTTGTGATCTCTTTTTTAAATTATATCGAACCAGGTGGCTTATGATGGTCCCGTTTTATCTATTTATCGTGCTACGCGTCACTTTTGCACTTGCATACTTGTTAGAACGTGACGCCAACGCCGACAAACGAGTAGACGGGGTACCACCATAAGCCTCCTGGTTCCTCACGTAATTTAAGTCGGTGATTGTTTGACATATTTCGACCTATTAAATGGGCCAATGTGGCGTTGAGTCTTAATATGTTGAAAAATATCGAGTAATCAACTAATCATCTACTTAAATTACAATAGTAACCTGGTGCGATAATATTCTATTATGTCTGAAACTCTCGTTAGTTATAACATCAGTTTTTGTTATAATGATTCAATAATTTATATCAATTGAGTCCAAGAACATACAAAAGTTGCATGCTGTCATATAAAATTTATAATCGTTAGGCAAAACATTAGCCAGTAACCTTTGAAAAGGTTAATGAAATAAAAGCTGCAACAAAGCCAGGTAAAATATAAATTGGATTCCCAAAGAAACATTTAAAACGACAAGTATATCATTATAATGTCTTTGGTACCAAGTTTTGCATAAGGCAATTTACTTTCCCCAAGAATTCTTAAATATTTTTATTTACTCGGTTATAAAGTCAAACCCAAGATAAACTAGACTTCTCTTTTTACCGCTCGAAATATACTCTCTTATCTTAACTGCCTGTTAATAAGGTTTATTTTATAAATGTATATCATTTTATTAAATGCACAGATATCTTAGCCGACGCTTCTGGTTCTGCAAAATGAATTGTAACCTTATACGTGACACAGTTAGGTTCAATTTAGGGTATTAGGTTGGATTCATAAAAAGCTTTTATTTATTACTGTTTGTGGAAGCATATTCACTGGATTATTTCCAACGCATCACATTTGAAAAATAGTAACTTAGAACAGGTAACTGCACTAAATTCTTTTTCAACCGACTTATTCTCAATTCGACTGTTTGTTTTTTTAATGCCGGGAATTTGACAGCTACCAGAATTCGATTTGTCAGGGATGTAGAAAATGTTATTGTAGTTTAATATCTTAAATTAGTTTAATATTAGATAGGTACCTATATGCAACGAATATAGGTAGACTAGCTTTTGCCCGCGGCTTCGCACGCGTAGATTTTGGACTTCTATGAAAAAAAATGTAAAAACCTAACCTGAACCTCCTTTGATAGTCGTTCGTTTCTACGTGGGGTCGCAGTTCTAACCTAACCGAAAACCTACTTTGATGGCCGTTCGTTTCTGTGTGGGATCGCAGTTCTTACCTTTCCTAAACCGAAGTAGAATCTTACCTAATTACATTCTGTCTGAAGTCTGTTTCATTGAACAGCATATTAGTATGACATAATTAAATACTTAATTGCAAATAAACTACACGAATTAAAATTAGCAACGCAGGCATCGTCATTTCCTGGGTGAATATCTAAGCGTTTCAACCGCCTAATTTTGGTAGCATAATTTTTGTCGAAGTTTCTATTCGTTACAATGTGCTACTTTGTCATTTTAAGGAGGCACGATACCTTATACAAATGGTGAAGTATAACATTGAGACGTTTACAAACTTCGGCAAAAATGATGCCACCAAAATTAGGCGGTTGAAATTCTCAGATATTCACCCCCTTACAAAACAATAATGTAATCCGCTACAAGCTTCGTCCTTTTCTCTTATGGTGGAATAGTGAAGCCAAAACATTTAACCGGTGATGAGTCAGTCAATCAGGACTCCCACCACAGTGACTCGATAAACCATAGAAACGATATTCATGATGTTTTTTTACTGTTTAACCATTTCACCCCTTTCAGAGGTTGAATTCTCAAAAACCTAAAACACATCTTTATCTTTTTATGTTTAGGAATACTCCTGTAAAGTTTCGGATAAAATAGTTTAAATAATCAAGTTTTCCCATACAAACTCTAGACCCCCATCATTGCACCCCTTAGGGTGTGGATTTTGACTTAAATTTTTTTAAACCACCCCTACACCCTTAAAGGAACCTACGTGCTAAATTTGGAATCTCTATAAGCAGAAGTAAACATAAATAATTAACCTTTGATTGTTTGTTTTTCGAAAATTTTAAGTAAAGGATAATTATTTATGTTCTCATTTAATTTACAGAATACTCCTGCGAAGTTTCGGATAAAATAGTCCAACTAATCTTGTTTCGCCATACGTACTTTGGAGCCCCATTTCAACCCTTTAGGAGGTGAATTTTGAAAAATCCTGGAATTACTTTTCTTAGATTTTTATTCAAAATTAGTTTACGCAATATGAAATTTCTTAATCTTAACCCTCTGCGACTGACGTTACGTCTATCAGACACCTGTATTTTGCAATAACGCCACTGCGATGTTGACAACAAGATTCAATAATTCCACGTCACGTAACCACGTCAGTGGCAGAGGGTAAAACTAAACTTTTTTTCATACAAACTTTCAACCCCATTTTTACCCCCTTAGGAGTATTTTTTTTTAAATACAAGTACTCGAGGTAAAATACTCGTACTGTATAACATGGTAGAGGTATGTAGATAAGTACCTACTTCTTCATTGGCAACAACACTTCTATGGCGTTTTGAATTAAATAGCCCAACGAATCTGGTTCCTCCTTACAAACCTTAACCTTCCATTTAACCCCCATAGGAAATGAATTTTGAAAAAACCTGAAACACGTGTTTACTTATTTATTGTTAAAAACATTAATGTGAAGTTTCGAATAAAATAGCCCAACTAATCTTATTTCCCCATACAAACTTTAACCCTTTTTTTAACCCCCATAGGGAATGAATTTTCAAAAAACCTGAAACACGTGTTTACTTATTTATTGTTAAAAACATTCATGTGAAGTTTCGAATAAAATAGCCCAACTAATCTTATTTTCCCATACAAACTTTAACCCTCCATTTAACCCCCATAGGGAATGAATTTTCAAAAAACCTGAAACACGTGTTTGCTTATTTATTGTTAAGAACATTCATGTGAAGTTTCGAATAAAATAGCCCAACTAATCTTGTTTCCCCATTAAAACTTTAACCCCCCATTTAACCCCTTTAAGGGAGGAATTTTCAAAAATCCGTTCTTAGTGTGCCTCTAGACATTATAAAGAATCTAAATGCCAAGTTTGAACTCTCTAGGACCAGCGGTTTGGGCTGTGCGTTGATTTAAGTCAGTCAGTCAGTCAGTCAGTCAGTCAGGACATTGCCGTTTATATATATAGATGTAAATGAAAGGCATTATAAAGAATTACGAGTGTGTTTATACTTATACTTTTTATGAAACATGTGTCACTGATTATAGTAAATATTCTGATATTTTTAAGTTAAAATAACCACTAAACAAAAAAAATATTTTAAATACTAATGATAAAAATATTTTTTACATGACATTATTATTTTTTAAATGCCGCTTCGGCCAAGAAACGAAAATTTCTAACATACGTACAGAGATAAAATCAAGTGCTAAATTATTTGTATACTTGTAATATTAAAATCTTTGTAGGTAACAAAAGCTTAAAAAAATAAAATCTTAATCCCATCACTATATATTCTCTAGTTTTATAATTTAAAAATATTGAACCAACGTTTTAAGAACCCTTATAAAAACTGTTTCTATAACATTAACACAATAAATCAAACTTTTTCAAACCACCTGCCGCGTAAAGTGCTTATTATGATACCAGGCGTAATGGACCGTTGACCTGGATTGTTTCTACTTATTTATTTACGCATAATTATGTGTACGCCGTCAACGCACGCCACTACGAATCAATAAACACTGTGTATGTATTTACTAGTTCGTGCTGTGTTTAGACTTGGAATATCGTACAAGTTACTTGCGTCTCACTGTACCAGTTTATTGTGCAATTGTGTAGTATTTTAATTTTGAATTTAAGGGTATTTCTATGCGATTATTCTGTCGCACCAATCAAGTCATTGCCATTCCCAAATTATTGACGAACTGCGTATAAATCGTGCCGTCATTTTCAGTTATATTGTAGCAGACGCAAGTTTGTCTGCTATTATGGCATAATGGTCTCGTTTGCTTTTAGAAAACGGAAAAAAGTGGTGATGGAAATGAACAATAAAAACGCGTAAAAAATGGCATAGAAACACCCTTAAAGTGATACATTTTAAAACAAATTACAATTACGTACTAAATAGCATTTCAAAGTATTACTAAGCTAAAACCAGATAAAACTTAAATAAATCTAGAACTATAGTAACATGGTATCCAGGACGCTGGCAGCATTTCCTCGCTGGATTGTCAAGTTAAAGCGTTGCCCGAAGAAGCTGTCAGCCCTTAGGTATCTCGTGGAGTCTCTTTCGAATTAGATAATATCCTCCAGCCGCCCAGAGGCCTATTAAACAATATAAAATCTATTCTATTTCCTACAATAAATAGAAATTCAAAATTCGTTGGCAATTTTTATTGTCTAGGCCGCAGAGGGATGCATGTATGACTACTTCTTCGTTGTTAACTAGTTATGGTACCCGTGGTTACAACACAACACACAACTTTCAGCTGTTGATTTTTGTCCACTTTCCATACAACGATGCCCATGGGTCTTTGTCTATGATTCAAGTAGAGTAGTGTAAAGGCAGCATAGGTCGCATGTCCAAGGCCGTCCATCTATCAACGAATAAGTCTTGAAAAAGGCCCTAAACCCTGCCCTGAGGCTCTACCGCGAACCACAAACGAAGTGTTGCCTCCCTGTCAGACGTATGTACGAATTCACGAGTGCGAGAGAGAGACAACACTTTGTTTAGTGATTCGCGGTAGCTCTGTCGGTGTCAACTCTTTGCCAGCATCCGGAGTACAGTCTCCATCAGATATATCGGATCGGATAAGATGCTCACAAATATCTGGATGCTTAGCCAATTTGCCAATCGCTAACGCTTTAGTAGGGTATCGTAGTTTTTCCTCTCTGTCACTCTTTCATATTAGTGCGACAGAGACAGTTAGCTGCCTTTCGTTTACGATTGACAATTAAGCGTTTGGCAACTTGTCTAAACATGCTGAGCTGTTACTGACGTCACAGGCCTCCGTAGACTACAGCTTTCGCTTACTATCGGACTGATTTGCTTGTTTACCGCTAACATAAACTTATAATTTAAAAAGTTGTAACATCGGTAGTAAATTTCTTTTTATTTTCTGAATGTCATGACAATTATTGTCATAATTAATTCTTTATATGAGGTTCGGCTTGTGTCGGCATTTCGCTATATATAATTGTCGTGTTTTTAGGGACAATAGGTACCTAGTAATTTTGCTTCGCAACAAAGTAGGTGTTTATTGTTGATTTCTTAATGTTAACGACCATATGACCCGTCCGATGGTAAGTGGTATAGGAGTCTGCAATTGGAGGAACTGTAATTTTATAATCGTCACACGTCACACTTGCTCCATAGTGAAATAGCATGCTGTATATTTAGTTTTTCAAGCACTCCATTGCTGGTATTTTGTATACTTATACCAGCAATGGAGAGCTACATAAAAATACAGAGTGAAGCTAAAAAGCGTATAAAACGGGCTCAGAAGATTAGGGCTAATCCGTCCTCTGGAAATATGAAAAATGAATAGAATTTTTCGCTGGACAACAGATGCGAACGGGGATTTAGGGTTTGATGTGACCTGCCAATGACAATGTCATACAGTGTGACAAATTACGTTCAATTTTATTTTAGGTGCCGATTTAAACAAATAATCATTTGTATAACCCATTTTTTTATACAAAATATTTAAGAATATATTATAAGAGAGTGGAATAACTGCATTTTCACTTTTTGGGACAGCCAATTAGTATAAAACTCACTATAAAAACTGTCTCTACTCTTAGCAACCTCTTGTCCAGTATTAAGTCAGAACTGAGATACTAGCTTTTTTCAAGTAGGTATTTGTTACTTAGTGAGTTTTGCTTGTCAATCGACGAAATGAAAAATGCTTAATTGCAGTTAGGTGTGTATTTAAATTTAAGTACGATATCCTTAGGAATTTAAATTTATTTAGGAATTTACTTAATAAAATAACACCCCAACCCGAAACATTGAGCCAGCGTTCACGGCCCGCTACTCGCGGCGTGCTTGATAATGGAGACCTAGGCTCTCTGAAACATGTCGCATGAAACTGTACAATTTATGGTAAGATATATATTGTAGTATATTTATATATTTCTATATTTATGCATATATGTATGTAAGTGTAGGTATATTTATGTATGTATGTATCCTATCTTAGTATGTCTTTTTATTAAGTTTGCAAGTTGCACCGCCGACATTCTTTTCTGTTTTGCCCTAAGGTTGACTGGTAGATAATGCTCTGTAGCATTAAGTCCGCCTTTTGTACGATAAGATTTTCTTTTGTGCAATAAAGATTAAATAAATTAAGAAATAAATTAAATGAGTTTAAGTGACACGCTGTTTAATTACATTAATACTCAAGATTTGGACGGTCTGTCTTTGGCCGGGAAGTTATACCTACCTGTATATTTATAAAAAATAATAATACGGCTTGTACAGTCGACATCAAAGATATCATTATGAGTTATAAATATTGGATGTCATGTACCAAAGATAAAGCGACCAAAATCACCAACGTCCGAGGTGGGGATCGAACCCACGTGCTCAGCTTTCGCGGCTGATGTCTGCACCCCTCGGACACTCGGTCTTAACAACCACTAGTCATCTTTCTCGGGTATATGCAATCCCTTACAAGGCTAAGCGCCTTTGACTATTCTCTAAGGGCAACCAATACATGCCTGCACCACCTATTAGAATACTTTACAGTTAAATACTTTACAGTCAAAGGCGGCTAGCCTTGTATGGGATTGCAACGTCAACGTCGACTGTACTAATGAGAGCATAATAATAATATTTGTTTCCTCTTGTTTCAGGTTACGCTATAGGAAATTATCGAGTGCCACCATATACCAAGTGTTCTTTACTAAATATTTAAGACTAGGTAAGTGTTTCATATATTTCATATATCTTATATTTTGAGGCGACACAGTGCTTGAAATTATGTAAGATTTCCACAATAAAACAGGTATTTCGATTTTCGATCTGAACTGCTACCAAATTTCATATTCTTGCAAATAAATGATTTGATTTGTATATTTCGGTGTTTATCTCTGTCACTTCAACGGAGGTGTTATTAGGGTGACAGAGAAATCACCCCGAAATTCAGTGGTGGCGGTAGCATTGCTGTATCCGTACCATGAGTTCACAAATAATGTTTACATTAGTACTCGATACCTACGAATATTTCAGTCATGTTACGCTCGTACTGATGTAATTATTAGAGCAAAGGTTTAACCCTTTATAGGGCACTGGTCTCAAAAACGACCACCCTATAGCACTATCTTTTTGTACTTTTTTTCTTATACAAAATTTTTCGTACTATGTAATGGCGTTGAGGCTTGAACCCACGATTTTTTGAGTCTTGCCCGTTAAAGGGATAAAGCAAGTGCCAGCAGAAAACTAAAAAATGTATACAAATATGGCTGACTTTTAATAGCATTTCATGTCTTGCCTCTGTGCCTGTCTCTGTAGATTTATTTTTACGTTAATACTAACAAAAATCCATAATTTTAACCAAAAAAATTGTGGTTCCAAGAATAAGACCTTAGGAATAAGCTGTTAAAGTTATTCGGTCGTCTCACATTACACGATGTGTGTTTGCGATCTCGCCGAACCGGAAATTGAATCTGCCGAAGCCGTCACATCCGGCCACTTACGAAAATATGTCAAAAAATACACCGTCTTTTGTTGGAATAACAATATGGAGTTGGTTTTTAATGCTTTTCGGAGTTCTAATATTTGGTTAAGTTGGTGCTTTAGATGTGTTAGGAAAAAAGGTAGAGACATCACTTTGACTAAGTTATTCCTTTTTTAGGGTATCGGCCAGAAAAGGTAAAAACGAAACCATATCGTTAAGACTTTGTATCGCAGAAATATTTGTTTCTAAATCTTGTTTGGGCCTCAATAATTGTTGTTATCTATAGGGTAACATGGTTGACACTGGGTTGCTGGTACACAGTAGGTAACGCACACAACTACAAAACGCACAGCGTTATTATTACTTTTCTACGCACTCTAGATACCTTTGACCGACACGTTCTTACTAGCTCAGTCCCCATGGAGCCGCGCAAGTACAACGTCCAGCGCAGGTGTCCAAGTGTTAGTGCCACGTGATGGAAACATTTACGTAAGTCGGAATTTAAACTATATTTTCCAAACACTTGCCAGTATAAGCCCTGTTATTTTTTCATTATTAACTTGATTAATTAACTATTGCCTAGATTCTTTTTTTTTCCGATGCGAGTATTTTTTCTATTATATTTAATTTTTTTAATTTATTTTGACGTAAGGGTAGACACTGGGTCAAGTGGGTCAAGTACACAATGAGTCAGTGTCCCGGTGTATAATTGTTTGTTTTGTAAAATTATAACAATAATTTTATATTACAGAATGTCGAGGAAAAGGGTGATCTGTCGAAAAGTAGGCGGCATTACTGCCCGGTTAATGGAAACGACTCTAAAAACCATCAAAAATGGAAGACTACTATAAGAAATGTGCAGTATTGTTTTACGGTCTATCCGCCAAAGACTGCTGACATATGGCATACCAAATGGCAGTACACAATAATATTATTATGCCACCTTCCTGGGAACAAAATCAAATGGCCGACATTGATTGACTAAGAGGCTTTCGCGAAAGACTCTGGGTGCTGGCACCCAGAGCTATCTTTACGGAAACCAGAGGCATGTAGTCTGGCGCGAGCTACTGCATTTATCAATGAAACTGTAAGGGCTTTTTTTGAAAGTCTTGCAAATGTAATCCAGCATCATTCAGCTTTTAGAAAATTTGATCTCATGAAAGTATTATGTTATGCAGAGAGTGATAAGACTAAAGAGGTAATAAGGGGGTTCAGGTTCACCTTATGCAGTCGCTGTTACTAGTCGATTATGTCCTGAACCGGAAATGTCCGGAATTTGATCTCAAATAAGATTAATAAACCTACCAAGTAGGTTGTGGTAGTTAATAATTAAGAGTGACTGGTTATTGCAATAAAAAAATGAATACTCGTTGTTGTTTCATTGATTTTTTCCATATCTTACCCACGTAATTCTCCTTGGCCCACTGTGAACAACTGATATATTCATTGTTCACCCCCCCTGTTGCACAGTGGATCAATTTCCACTTTTTTTTTAAAGTTCTACTATTTCTAAATAGCTTCTAATACACATTCCAGACTGTAATCAGATGAATTTCAAATAAATGAAGTATACGATAGTCCAAAAATTATGTATATAGCACGAATATTTTTCGAGATATAGGCCTTGTAAAATGGAGTGATCCAGGGTTAACCAGGTTACCCTACCTATGATTTTTTCCGACATTTTCATCGCAAGTCCCACGGTAAGCTTAATTAAGGCTTATGGGTACTTACCCTTATCGTGATTCATACCCGGAACCTTCATTTTCTATTCAATACACCAACAGATAGTAAACCTTAAACACTCGTAAAAAACAACAGTCGAACAAACAGAATTGTAAGCACATTTAAAAGAACTAAATACAGAGACGATGTTTCCGCCGTTCACTCAACAACGGTTTTAAAGCGGGTTCTATTGTTGTTTTACGATTTAGAGTATTTATACTCGTACCTACGACGTATTTTGTCGCATTTTTTGCTCGGAGCTGGTATTATCTTCTTTGAAAATGTTACCTTCTTATTCATAAATAACATCATAAAAAACTTGAACTTTTGACCACCGTAAAAACAATGAAAACCTCATATTTTGGACATACATATATATAGATACGACAAGTATAACATCCTCCAAAACTCGTATTGCTGATGTTGGAGTCAAGACCGCCAAGCTTACATGGGACTGGGCCGGCCATGTCTGCCGCTTGCACCCAGATAAGTGGGCTAAAATAGCCACGGAATGGGTGCCACAAGACAGGCGAGCAGTTGGCAGACCCAGGAGGAGGTGGAGGGACGACCTGGACGCGCATCTCAACGGCTGGCCACAGATTGCACAAAACCGGGACGATTGGAGACTTAGGGGGGAGGCCTTTGCCCAGCAGAGGGACACTATAGGCTTTAATAATAATAATAAAGTATAACATAATACGAAACATCTTGGAAGGGAAAATCGACGGTAAAAGGAGCAGAGGAAGGAGAAAGCTAACCTGGATAGATAGTATTAAAAGCTGGTCCAACATCAATGACACCGCCGGTCTGTCTAGACTGGCACAAGATAGAACCTAGTTCCGGAAGATGGTCGCCGACATCCGCTGAGGATATGGCACAGGAAGAAGAAGAAGATTCATAAATGTCGGAATTTATACTTTCGTGAAACATAATAATAAGGTCCGACTGAGACCCATATTTTAGTCTCGGCCGAGACCGAGACCGAGACCGAGAATAAATTTGATTCTCGGCCGAGACCGAGACCGAGACTTGTTAGAAAGGAAAAAATACAATACAATACAAAACTCTTTATTGCACACCTCACACGTACCTCAAAATACGTATAAATTACATAAAAAAATCTCTAGCAAATACCGATAGTAAGTCTAATGTCAAACTAAATACAGCAATTTTACATTTTTTTTTTTTTTATGTAGGTACCCCACAAACCGTTATTCGAATTTTAGGTATTTTTATCCATAGTATGATAGGGGTCGCTTACTCTAAATTATTCCTTCCGTTCATTTTAAAGTGAAATTGAAGTCAGTTTATGTCAATATGACGCCAATAAAATCGCAGTAAGTTCGCGAGATGGCGTTAAGCTCGCCAATTACAGCTCATTTCGAATCTCGGCCACGGCCGAGAGTTCCGGCCATTTTTAGCCGAGAGCCCAGAGGGATATCTCGGCACGATTTTTGGCCGAGAATGCCAAAACCAAGAACGAGACCGAGATCTCGGTCGGACCTTACATAATAACTATGCACATAATTAAACGGTTAAGCTCACGTGTATTTAGTCACTATGCGCGACATGTTTCAGTGAGCCTAGGTCTCCATTATAAAGCACTGAGCCCGAGTTCACGTCTCACGCCAACCTCGAAACGTATCGCACGTAGTAACTAAATACACGTGAATTAAACCGTTTAATTATATGAATAGTCATAAATGCCTCCTAACTAAGCAAGCCGCTAAGTATTATTTGTTCCCTTCGGTCTTATGTACATATTGATAACCACGAAAGGGACAAACGATAATTACCTCAATCTCTTTGAAAAATCCTAACTCCTTTATTCATAATATTCGAACTTAACAAGCCGATAACTTTCTCTTTCGGTCTTATCAATTACCTATGTCTATAAGACCAAAAGAGACAACCTTACCGGCTAGTATTTAGTATTTTTCAAATAAGTTGAGGTACTTGCTAAAAAAGCAAATCCCTAACCAGGATAAAGATTTCTTTTTTTATGTGACGAAGGTAGACAACTGAGCTCTCAGCCCATCTGATGGAAAGCAGGAACTGAGGCCCATGGACATAGCGATCAAAAAATCGCCTATGCGCTGCCTACGCTGACTTAGATGGATTGCCTCTGTCTATGCCAGTAATTACACCGGCTATCTCTTACCCCCAAACCGAAACACAGCAGTACAAACACTGCTATTTTGCGGCAGGTTAACGGGTAAGACAGTGGTAGGTATCCGGGCGGACCCTGCATAAGGTCCTACCACCAGCAAAACCTAAAAAGCCGAATAACCGGTGTGAGAGCTATCTGTACAGATGAACAATGTCACTTGTCTATGAGTCAAAGTCTTGTGGACAAAAAAAAGTATTTTTAGTACAGATGGTGACTTTTTTTAGGCTCTAGTGCGAGAAGTGTGTCATTTTACGTCAGGTCCAAAACTTCGGAGGGCCATCTGCGCCAAAAAACGTCGTACGAGACACGTGCAAAAACGAAATTCGTAACTCGTGTCGATTTAAAACACTCCCTGTCGGTCGTGTTTTAAAACATCGCCACTCGTTTCGGATTTCATGTTTTTCGCATTTGTGTCGTAATGTACTATTTTCCAATAGACACTAAAATATGACAACATTTGAAACACAAACATTATTAATCCCACCATTCTGAATCAAACTTATCCATTTTTAATAGCACGCGATAATCACCCTAATTCCTTCAAACTTAAAAGCGGAAACCGCAAACACGTTCCCGTAGAGTTTTGACCCTTGCGTGCTGAATCCGTTTCCGGGAAACATGCAGCCTTCATTTAACTCCGAGCCATACAAAATATCCGGTGTCAGCGGCGGAAAGTATCGCATTTGTTGTCAAATACGTTGATGGTAGATGCGTCACTGGGCTCATAATGTGAGACATGTCAGAGCAGCCTAGAAATACAAACATCTGATTTATAAATATAATTATACGTTTTAATTTTAGTATATACACAAATATTTATAATATTGTAATGGGTCTATTGCCTGAATAAAGAAATATTCATTAATTCATTCATAAATAAACAGTCACAGTCAGTTCATGTGACATATTTCGGAAAGCTTATAGTCCAAGAGCCAGTGAACCCTGAGAGTAACGGTCTTCCTGTAAGGTTAGAAATTTGTATACCAACGGTTTATGGAATTCTAAGAGCAATAGCCATGACCTGGCAGGCGTCAGCCCTGCACGTCATCAGACCCTTTATTTTTTGAACTGTTAAGTAAATTGGATTTCAAAACTTGTTTCTGTAAGTTTGAAAAATTTATAGGATAAAGTTAATTTATTGTATATCTTAAAAAAAAATTGACAGGCGATTACAATAAGCAGAAGTATATGACAGGTCAATTAGAAAATGCACAGTTGATGAGGTAAAATAAACTTCATCCTGTATACTCCAATTTTTTATATGTCTTCAAATAAACGTCTCGGAGTAAGTATGTGCAATGCCAGGCGGTTTTGAACAGCATAAGACCTTGCCAGGCGAGGAGACAGTTAAGTAAATTGGGTTTCAAAACTTGTTTCTGTAAGTTTGAAAATTTAATAGGATAAAGTTTATTTATTGTACATCTTAAAAATAAATTGACAGGCGATTACAATAAGCAGAAGTATATGACAGATCGAATAGAAAACGCACAGTTGATGAGGTAAAATCAACTTCATCCTGTATACTCGAAATTTTTAAATGTCTTCAAATAAACGTCTCAGAGTAAGTATGTACAATGCCAGGCGGTTTTGAACAGCATAAGACCTTGCCAGGCGAGGGGACAGTTAAGTAGATTGGGTTTCTTTACTTGTTTCTGTAAGTTTGAAATTTAATAGATAAAGTTTATTTATTGTACTTACATCTTAAAAAAAAAATACAGGTTTGAAAATTTAATAGATAAAGTTTATTTATTGTACTTACATATTTAAAAAAAATACAGGCGAGTAATCGCTAGTTAGTCGCTAGTAGTAGTAGAGTAGTTGCTAAGGGCGTGCGATTGAGAGGTGCACCTGTCCCCTCGCCTGGCAAGGTCTTATGCTGTTCAAAACCGCCTGGCATTGTACATACTTACTCTGAGACGTTTATTTGAAGACATGTAAAAATTTCGAGTATACAGGATGAAGTTTATTTTACCTCATCAACTGTGCGTTTTCTATTCGATCTGTCATATACTTCTGCTTATTGTAATCGCCTGTCAATTTATTTTTAAGATGTACAATAAATAAACTTTATCCTATTAAATTTTCAAACTTACGGAAACAAGTTTTGAAACCCAACTTACTTAACTGTCTCCTCGCCTGGCAAGGTCTTATGCTGTTCAAAACCGCCTGGCATTGCACATACTTACTTCGAGACGTTTATTTGAAGACATATAAAAATTTCGAGTATACAGGATGAAGTTTATTTTACCTCATCAACTGTGCATTTTCTAATTGACCTGTCATATACTTCTGCTTATTGTAATCGCCTGTCAATTTTTTTTAAGATATACAATAAATTAACTTTATCCTATAAATTTTTCAAACTTACAGACACAAGTTTTGAAATCCAATTTACTTAACAGTTCAAAAAATAAAGGGCCTGATGACGTGCAGGGCTGACGCCTGCCAGGTCATGGCTATTACTCTTAGAATTCCATAAACCGTTAGTATACAAATTTCTAACCTTACAGGAAGACCGTTACTCTCAGGGTTCACTGGCTCTCCAGCTATTAGGTCTCCATTATCAAGCACTCCATATTCAATTGGAAAATACATTCTTATTGTTACGTTGTATACGTGCTATTGAAGTTTTCCGTGAAACATCAAATTGGGTGAATCAATTAGGCAAACATGCAAGTAGTGCATGTCTGTAGGTGGCCCATTAAGGAAAGATCTTATTAACACCAGAAAAATGTATGTTTGCATAGTTTAAGTAGCATAATTTTGCATAAAACCAGCGTGACTCAGGCGACCGTAACAATAACATGCCATGGCAATAACAGACAGAAAAAAGTTGATTCACCCAATTACAAACTGCACCAAAAAGCTTGATTCAAACAAGTATCAATTTGTTTTTAATTTGTGCAAGACAAAAAATAAATGACTTTAGCATAGCATACATTTTGCAACGTTTTACTCATTCTATTCGATTCTATCCGACTTTGGATTCGATATAGAACGTAAAAGAGCTTTTACAAGATAAAATACTCCGACGCCTTTTGAATAAAAACCGTTATTTCATGCTACACAATGCTTTGTTTATTTGAACATGACTTGCGACACAGTTTGACATTTTACTCCACGCTGACAGATTAAAGGTGCATTCAGACCAAACGAGCATTCGCTATTCTAACCCCCTACTCTACGAAATTCGATCGTTAAACAAAACGTAATTCGTTGATTTCGTAGAGTGGTACAGCGAATGCTCGTTTGTTCTGAATGCACCTTTAGGCTAGATTCACACGAAGTATTGTTTTCCAGTATACCGTATTCGAGATTTTCTCGAACGTCGTAGTGACATTAGACTTTGTGTAGTACTGTCTATTGTCACTACAACATTCGAGAAAATCTCGAATACGGTATACAATTAAAAAAATACTCCGTGTGTGCCTTACAGCTTTCGTGTGACATGTCTACCGTTTTATTGTTCTACGGTTTAGTCCATTAGTGCGTCTCCGTAATGCTGGGATATGAAGCTCGGTCATGTTTCCAGATATATACAAACATGTATATATTATATACAAACATGTATGTATTATATACAAATTTGTATGTACCTACTCAACGCGGATAGGATATTGGATCTCACGGATGTTGTATTTCATTTCAGAATTTCGGGTTGTCTAAGGGCCGTCCGTGAATTTCCAAGTTCGTAAATTTCGAGCATTTGTCTCTTTCACTCCAACGAAGGCGTCATTAACATGAGTGAGACATGCTAGAAATTTACGATTTTTGAGGAACGTACTCCTGAATCTATTTAACCGCAAGGTTTTTAATATGTGTTTTTTTGACCCCTGAGGGGTTAGTAGCATGTAAGATAGGGGTCAGTAGTTAATAGATAACGTTGTATTTACTATTTATCGTTTATCTATCTAGATTCTAGATATTTATTTGAACTGTTTATTTACATTGTTCGCAACGTAATTAATGTAAATATATTTATGGTATGTAAGATGTGTTATCTGTTGATAATCCTTAATAAACAAAAATAAAAAACAAAATAAAACTTCTACAAAAATTAATTGCTTTAATACGCTTCATTATCTTTCATATGTTGAATTTCAATATAATTATTTCTTATCTGGCCGTGTGGTGACGGTAGTAAGAATACATTTGTCACCGTCTCAACTCATCCCTAGGGTGTCGTAAGAGTCGAGTAACGAATTGAAGTGTCACTGACCATTCATCACATCATAGCGGACACTAATGCGATCGCCAATCCGCTTGCCTAGCGTGGCGATTATGGCTATTTACCTCCCAATGCGCATATTTGATAGCAGAGACCTACGTCCAACAGTGGACTGAGATAGACTGATGATGATGATAAAAGTGAAGTATAGGCTCTGTATTTTTATTTTTTAGCCTTCGTTCTTATTGCTAGGTACTGTATGTACATCAAACTATCTCTAAGTTTATCGAAGGCTGTATAAATGTTATTCTCACTCGAAGTTGGGCAAAGTTGCGCACGATATCGCACGAGCCCAACTTTGCCGCTTAATACACCGGAGACGTGGCCGCATGAGCATCAAGTTTGTTCCGTAGTTTTATTGACATGGCGGTGAGATTTGACGTACTTGAGGGTATTGATAGCTATTTTAGTATTTGTTGACTTAGCTAAGGAAATCTATATACGAAGGGTCCACGGGAAAAACATGTCCAATGCTTTAAAAAATCAGGGAAATTTCATACCTTATTCTGTTAAAAGTACAGCCAGGTGGTTTTTCCTTCTGTAATCTGAATTGGCTAGACATGTTCTTTCCGTGAACCTTTCATATCTACGCAGCGGTCGTGGGCTCAATCTACGCTCGTACCAATGAGTTTTTAAAAACGTATGTACAAAATATTATTCGATATTCACACGTGCTTTATGGTGATGGAAAACGTCGTGTGGATACCTGCATATATCTGCAAAGAAATTCAAGCGTGTATGTGACGCTCCAAACAAGTATTCGGCCAGCGTTGGGACTATGCAAAATAGACATGTTTAATTTCGAGTTGTGGAAAATGTCCAGAATATAAGCGTCATCATCAGCCTATGTTAGGTCACTGCTGAACGTAGGCCTCTCCTATTAACTATGCGTATAGATGCATTAGGAAGTAAATGCTCACAATCGCCACGCTAGGCAAGCGGATTGGCGATCACAGTGATGCGTCCACTATGATGACGCTGCTGCCCATCATCAATTCTTTTATCTCAGAATGGTCAGTGACACTTCAATCCCTTTGTCGACTCTTACGACACCCGCAGGAGGAGTTGAGGTGGTGACAAATGTATTCTTACTGTCACCACACGGCGGAATACAATACAATATAATAACTACATAAGTTACGATACATACCTACTCGTATACAGGATGATTACAGGGTTGTGATCCTAACTGTGAAAAACGTGTAAAGATGGTTTTCTAAACAAGGTTTTCCATGAGATCTATATGAACAAACGTACTTTTTTTACGACTAGTGAAGTTCGAGTTCATTAAAATGTAACCCTCGCAAATGTGTTAATACTATTATGAAACGAGACTGGAAATTATGTCCACTTTCGTACCGGTCGGTATAATAGAGCAAAGTTGAATATCACGAAAAAAAATTAACTGATCATTGATCAGTTAATTTTTTTTCGTGATATTCAACTTTGCTCTATGAGAAACCTTGTTTAGAAAGACCATAACACGTTTTTCATAGTCGCGATCATGACTCCGTAACCACCCTGTAAAATAGAAAGATATAAAACAGCCTCGACTAGGTAACAAACTCGGAACCCCCAGATTTAGTGAGGAGCAGAGACCACAAGGCTAGATTCACACGGAGTATTTTTTCCGTATAGATTTTCTCGAACGTCGTAGTGGCAATAGACTTTGAATAATAACGTTCACACGGATCCCGCATACCGTATTCTAGAATGCGTGTGAGCGGTACTACACAAAGTCTATTTTCACTACTAGGTATGTTAGAGAAAATCTCGAATACGGTATACGGGAAAAATAATCCGTGTAAATCTAGCCTAAATATCCAATACAAGCCTTTTTATAATTCCGAGTTACGGTTGACTTATTATGACACTCATACGAAACTCTAGTCAATACAGTTACTAAACAGAGTGGGAACAAAGTTAGCCAGATTTGCGGATGCGGCCGGCGAATAACAATGCCGAACTACAATATAGGTACATACTATACACGACTCTTTGGTGCAAAGTTAGCTAGAATATGGCATAACTTTTGTTATTATCAATACACGTGTACATTAAAAGTCGCTTAATATACATACTAGTTAAACGACTCTTTGGCGCAAAGTTAGCTAGGACATGGTATAACTTTGAACATTATTACAACACGTGTATTTTAAAGGTCACTTTGTAAGCCAACTTGGCTTCCTGTTGTCGATGCAAAAATTTTAAACAAGAATGTACATTTTGAAGCACCTGTGGCAGATAAAACGATTTAATACTAAAATCAACCTATTTTCGCGAAACTGAAAAGCATATAAATCATAGCTAAGGCACTGGTCTCACCGCGAGCTACTAAGCTATGAATAGTTTCGTGTTTATAGCCGATAGTTCATAATAGCTTAGTAGCTCGCCGTGAGACCAGTGCCTAAAGAGTAAAGATTAGTTAAACCTGAATAATTATGTAATTTCCTACTTACGGCCCATACCCCCTGATTGTAAGGGTGGCAGTCAAATCAGTACAAGTGCGATGAAACAAATTACCGCCCATGTGTTATAAACAACTTGTGCGCAATTTAACGTCTGCCTTTGACCAAGAAGAGCGATTTTCTCCCCAGCGAAGCGGGCAGTTTCTTAACTTGACATTTTAATCAACTGAAACGATATTCATTCATGAACTCGTCAATTTTATCGACGGTATAATTAGGTATTAAACCGAATCCGACCGCGAAGATTTTCTGTATGTATTTCTATAGATGTCCTCCTGTAGATTCTGTTATAATTAGTTATAACTAAATAACTAATTATCCTGTTGGATAACATGCGAAGAATGACGGTAGAAGAGCTACTTACAAAATATATTATTTTTACCTTGTGTTTACACGTAATTTCGTTGTGTGCGTGAGCTCAGCTCTCGTAGAACTTAAGACCGAGCCACGCCAAATGCGTACCTAACCTAAAATGTCATAGTAGATCACACACCGTTTGCTGGTAACGGTAAACACAAACGAAAAAGATGTCGTTCGGCACGGATCGCCACGAATCGGCCCGGCCGATGCGGCTTCCAATTTTTCGCTCTTATGCGGTCGACATAAAAAAAAATTCGCTCGGCTTAACCCCTGAAACGCCGCAGCCGTACATTTGCTTGTTGATTAATTATTTTATATTAAAGTCCAATTGGCTTGTGACGGATCTGTTACTAGGCACTCCGGGGGTTAAACTGAATCCGCGTCGATTGTTTTGGGGAAGCCCTAAGTCAGTCACAAAGCCGAGATTGTTTATTTATTAATTTTTATTGCGTTCTGAAAGTACGTGATTATGACATAATGCAAGTATTTAGGTTTGTTTAAACTTTTTCCGTTTTTTACTGGCACAAGGTTTACATGCTGCATCTAGTGTGCAAGTGATCGTTATTCTACCTCTTCCCGAGTTACCCCGAACTCATCAATTCCAGTCACCGATTATAAATTGCCGCGCCAAGACAAATCCCTTACAATTTCAACTCGTATGAATTATTCAAATAAGAAGCTGCGCTTGTTAAGACAGGGGGTGAGGTTCTTTACCTTTATTATTAGCATGATTCAAAACGAGGTATTTAATTTTTCGAGCACTCGTTTTTTAGGTACTGTTGCAAATACCATCTTCACGGATAATTCATCATCATCTTCATCGTATCAGCCGAACCAATGCTGAATAGGCCTCTCCCAAAGATTGCCACAATAATCGGTCTTCCGCCACCAGCTTCCAGCGGACTCCTGCGACCTTCACCACCTATAATCACTAATTTAAAAAAAATATTTTTTTTAAAAGTTGAAATACCTGTGCTATGTATTCTCCATCTTAGGCCCACTTTTTCTTCTTCTACTTAGAGTTATTTGCCAGGGTCCGCTTTCCTGCTACATTTCCTCCACTTTGCGCGATCCTGGGCATCTTCTACTGTATGCCCATTCACACTCATGTCAGCCTTCACGACATCTAGCCATCGCTTTTTTGGTCTCCCGCGGGGTTGGCATCTTCACACAATCTATTTAGAGCCTTATCACACTTCTTGCGATTTGCGTGCGAAGCGAAAGTGAGGGCAGCGTACAGTGCTGCGAGGCACTACCTCAAAACATAATACTACTCGTAATAAGAAAACAAGTACCATATTCATCATTATTACTTAAGAGCTACGCTCTTGTCGGTAGAGTAATCGCCATTCCTCTCTCTTCTGTGTAAGCCTTTTGACTTCTGAGTACGACTCGAGAGCTACTCGTACTTTTTCCTTTAATTGGCTGAGGTATGTAATTCTTGGCCTTCCTCTACTTCTCTTGCCCTCGATCTTCCCCTCTAGGATATTCAGAAAGAAGCTGTCGTGTCGTCGTATCAGGTGGCCCATCATCGTGCCTCTCCTATTCTTTACTGTTTCCAGTAGGCATCGCTTTTCTCCTACCATTCCGAGTACTTCCTCATTCGTCTTTCTTTCCGTTCAGCTAATCCTTTCTATCTTCCGCCAACACCATATCATGTACAACTATTTATTTAATAAATTAATTATTTACTACAACACCTATCAAATCGCAGGTAGTAACTCGTGGAAAACAAAAGATTGTCTGATCCGTTGAAATAAATTAGTGAAGTACCTACATTGAAGGATTACTAGCACATTTCGTTATATAATAATTATCGCGTGTGAACACCCGCGGTGTACGATATCGCCATGATATCGCCGCGATATACATCACGACTATTAAAAGGCATTTATACGACAATCGATGGACATAATAATATAGTTTTGGGGGTCATAGTTTACTGTAAGTTATTGTGGTTTAAGTGGACATAGAATTATGATTGGTCCTTTTATGGTACTGGTATATTTACAGATCTGATGGTGTCATACTTAGGTAATATTTATACATATTATGTATGTGCATGCAATAAAAACTTTAAACATAACAATAGCAGCTCTTATTTTAACAATTTTGTAAAAAATACTGGATATAGGATTTAAGCTTACACGAATTTCATACATTATTTTAAGTGATACCATTCATCAGGTCAGATTTTGTGAGTGTTGCATACACATATAAAACAATGTTGAACTCTAATGAAATATATCCCACTGGAAGTAGTTTTAATTTTATGTTTTACTTAGACCATTCGAAAGAGTTTGTTGCTATCGCAATTTAAGGAAAAACCATTTGACTTTGATTGAACTAATATTAACGTGTTTTTTCTACTGTTACAGATTGCGCGTTACACATAAAAGGCCCGCGCGGGCGCATCCACTCGGGACAACTCCCGCGCACGCACGGCTGCCGCCTGCTCGTCCCTGCGCCCCCGCAGGGCCACGCCTACCTCCTTGAACTCCACAAGCTCAACGTCCCATGCTCCACTGGCTACATCAGATTCACCCCCAACACCCCCCTATGCGGGAAACTTGAACAAATCCCACCCCTCCACAGAACACATTTATACCACGACTCCAGCTCCATAGACCTCCACGGCCGACCCACGTTCGCCATCATCTACCGCCTAGTCGATCATTGCCACAATGTTCTTCTGGCGGGACGAAACGGCTCGTTCGAAGTCGGCCCGACTGTCAAACTGTTCTGCTCTTATAAGATTCATCTTCCATATGGGAATAAAGTCGCGTTACGCCTTCAAATGGGCACGGGACCAATCGCGGCTAAGCATGACACATCCAATATTATCCAAGAGGATCATCAAGTGTTCTGCAAAGGGATGGAGCTGAGCTTAGAAGATGGGGATTCTAAATGGAAGCATTGCTCGCAGCCTGGAGATCCGCTCCGTTCTGTGCAGATAATATCTGAAGCGAACTCTGTTAGACTGAATATTAGTATCTTAGCTAAGAGGAATTCTTCAGCGATGTGGCTGAAAGTGTGGTGGATGGATAAAGGAGTTGAAGAAGTGATGGGGCACTGTGACTACGGGTGGGTTGTGTCGGATGACTTTTGTGTGACGGCTGTGAGAGACGCGAAGCTGCCGTGGAGACAGGCTGAAGAGGAGTGCGTGAGGCTGGGAGGGCATCTGGCCAGTGTGCTCAATGAGAGACAGCAGCATGTCTTGGACCAACTGTTAATACATGCGTGAGTATCATTTTAGGGTAGCGTAGATAGTTCATAGTTCAGGCCACTCATTACGGCGCTTTGGTTGGTGTTACCGTGCCATCAAAGGTCATTTCTCATAATCAAATTTTGTTTTGATTGGCACAAGCTAGGTAGGAAATTCTTGGATTCACTTGCACAATCTCAGGCCACTAGAACGAGTTTAAAGGTAAGCAGTTTCAAAAAACGTATGGACTTAATCAGTTGCCCCCGTATTCATTAGTTAACCCTAGACCGTGCAAGTCCAAAGGCCTATGCAAACTTAACTCACGATTTATGATTAAATTTGTCTGATACGAACTTGATTCAACTCGCAATGCAACTGGCTTGCGCTTGAGTTAATTGGTAGCTCTCGACGTACTGAATCTTAGGCTGAAGATGGTACATAAGTTTGAAGTCTGTATGGTTGGTTGCTAAATTCGATACACTCTATAGAGTTACTTCCTGAGTAAGTTGCAGAATTGTATACCTAAATAGGGTCAATGAAGCAGCTAATAGTACCTTCACCGTTAATAACTATGTAGTGTTGTATACGAAGGCTGCAAAAATATTCATCACAATCAGTGTTGCCAGATACTGAAATGGAAAACGCGGCAAGCACGGTACAAAAAATGCGTAATTAAAAAAAAGCGGAATCGAATACAATTTAATTACATTTATTTTTTAACCAAAATAGTTGAACCACGGCTCTTCAAACTTGAATGCAATCTTTCATCAAACGTGCGAAGATGTTCCATCATAAAATATACATGTAAGTACGCGCTTATGAAAATATGAATATTATGATTCTGGCAATTGCTCTAAACTAATTACAAACTCGAGTGTCCTAATTTAAGTATTTTAAAATGACTCAAAGATAAACAAAGCATTATCAATTTCCAAGTCACAGCTACCATGCTTAAACTATATATTCCTCAAACTTTAAATCGAATTTAAATATGATTTAAATTACCCAAGTTGCTGAAAGTAAATTAAACTTGGTTCATCTAGATAACATCAACAACGAACTTTGCATTTCGAACAAAATAACGGGAGCCATATTTGAAAACTCGCTAACTATTTTATCTGAACGTAATCTTGCTTCATCAGAGCTTAAGATCTATATTATACAATCGAATGTAAAGATATGAATCCAATTTTTTAGCTTACTACATTGTAATAAGGTGTATAAATAAAACTAAGGGGCTTATCCTACTTTCCATTTTCGCTACCCTGTATACCTTTGTCATTGTCTATTCCAAAAGCACCAAACCGATGTTTAGTTATAAATAAGTAATGATTAAGAGAAAATCTTATAGAAATCGACATAGCCCCACGCCGAGCTCAATAAAATTGAAGCTTGTGTTGTGGGTACTTAAGCAATGACACATGCAAATTAAATAAAAAATACATAAAAATACTTTAAAAATAGAGATGAAACGATGACTAAGAAGCTAATGCATGTGATGACCACACAAGGTGATCTTTAATAGGATTTCATTCTCGACGGCGTACAATTATAAAGCGATTAGCGTCGGTGAATATCTGAGCGTTTCAACCACCTAATTTTGGTGGCATCATTTATGGCGAAGTTTTTAAACGTCTCAATGTTATGCTTGGTCATTTATGTGAGGTACCGTGCCTCCTTCAAATGACAAAGTAGCTCATTGTAACGAATAGAAACTTCGGCAAAAATTATGCCACCAAATTTAGGTTGAAACGCTCAGATATTGACCCGTCTAAGTAACTTACCGTCCACCACTTGTTACACTGCTGGCGATACCTATTAACCTGGTCAAACTTGCAGGCCAGGCGCAGGAGTGGATGACGTGTATTGGATTGGAGCCACGGACGCAGTCCATGAGGGCGAGTTCCGGTGGTCCGACGGTCTGCCCTTCTCTTACTCACGTGAGTACCTATATTCTAAGGTTGAAGTGTTTACAGATGTCGCAAGCGTAGGTTTTGTGTCAGCGCTGTGTCAGCGCTGCGGCAGCGTCGAGCCTAAAAATGGTATTCACTAATGTACTTTAAACGACACTAGAGCTCGGCGACGAATGCGGCGTGAGCTGGAACTACACTGCGTCGAGAGTTTGACGTTTAATGTACGAACTTCGTATTCTCTAACGAAAAACAGCGACGAACTCGTCCACAACCTCGCTCACAGCCTCGATTCCTAATGTCAAATAAAACAGCTAGGATTTTAGACAGGGCTGTCTCGACGTCGAGCTCGTTGACGAATGCAGCGTCGAATGTGTGAATAAGAGAATAGGTTTGTCAATTCTGTATGCTTATGCTTAGCACATGATTGGTATGTCACTATGTCGCCGCGAGATAGATTTTCCATCTTTTACTAACTATATGAATAAAAGAGGGATGGATAGTCTATCTCGCGGCGACATATTGTCGCACTAATCCTGTGCTAAGCCTACTGCAACGCATTGCGGCCGAGTAAATGAACTTACAAATTATGAAAACTACTAAAATTAAGCATTAGTGAACTGTATTAGCACATTGAATAAAAAGCATTACGCGTAAGGTAACGTATATTCATATGTGTAATGTACTCTACTTGTTGCGTTTGCTATGAAGGCAACCTCCACTCAACCAATGGATGAGATTTTTGAATTTATATAGGCACTTATTTTTACAAGTTTTCATCTTTTCTGTTTCTTTTTTATTGGTATATTGCTCATAAGTGTGTGTTTAATGTTAAGGCTTTATTTTTATATTTTATTTCTTTGTATTTTAATGTTAGTTTTAATATTGTATTTCAAACACAATACCTGTATTGTTTCTGAATAAATACTATGACTATGACTATGACTATGACCAATTGTTTAAAACGTAATTTAATAGGATACCGTAAAAAGGGATAAATAGGCGTCATTCCTAGGTTAGTAGAAATGTAGAGTAAACTAGTATGTTAGCCCAGGCTCCTTTACCACAAAACTTTACAAGCGTACAATTCTACAAAATTGTCAATTTTTTGAATGGGAATTTATACAATTTTGTAGAATTGTACGCTTTGTAAAGTTTTGTGGTATAATTGTCAACTTTTTGTATGGGAATTTATACAATTTCGTAGAATTGTACGCTTGTAAAGTTTTGTGGTATAGGCCACAGAACAAACAGTCCAGTTTAGAATAACACATATGAAAAAATCTATTATTCTAAATTGGACTGTTTGTCCTGGGCTAACAGACCAGTTTACTCTACGTTCCTATTTAATTTACCCCGCCATTTCTATTTATTTAGTGTTTTATGGTACTGTTTTAATTAAATTTAAAATTGATTTGTACCAATAATATATCATTCGTAACGAAAAAAAGGCTATTATTTATTGTTTTTTGGCTAAATTGTTTACAATGTTACTTCAATAAAATGTTTATGTAAATTAACTGTTCTAGCAGAGATTATTTAGTTTAAGTAGATATATCAGCACCATACATTAAAATGCATCCACCAGAAATGTTGTTACTACTAGACGGCGCCACGGTTGATCTTTGTTGCTCGTGGGCATTGTACAGATGGCTCTGAAACAGTATACACTACCTTGTCACGAACGAAACGCATGATCATTTACAACACATAACATATTTCGCCGTACCACTATATAGGGAGGTTGGTATTGTGGTTCATGAGTTCGGCTGTGAAGCAGTGGTACCAGGTTCAAATCCTAACAACACTCGCTGAAAATGTTATTTTGTTTCTTTTTTTTCCAAACTTTGTTTTTTTATTTTTTTGTTTTTTGTTGCGCATAATCTTTGATTTTGTAAAAACAGTGTTTTACAAGGTGCAAACGGGCGGGTTTTTATTTTGTTGTCGTTTTTTAAAATTTTCCATGTATGGACTTTTTTACATTTTTTTCTACTCAGAATCACGAGCTCTTTCGTTTCGTTTTATAGTTATACAAAGTGATCAGAGATCCGATAGATACATACATACATACAGGGTGTTACATACATAATTATACAGGGTGAAAATGAGTATACAGACGAACTTGAAGCGTGAAGAGTGTACCTAGTTATTCCTAACAGAGTTGGGTTATACTCGTTTCTGACTAATTCGCATACGTTGAATACAATTTTCGGGTCCATTATGAGATCCAAGATGGCAGCAACTTATTTTTGCAATTTTCATCATTATACTCGTTTCTGACTAATTCGCATAGGTACGTGGAATACGATTTTCGGGTCCATTCTAAGATCCAAGATGGCGGGAACTTTTTTTTGTAATTTTCATCATTATACTTTTTTCTGACTAATTCGCATACGTGGAATACGATTTTCGGGTCCATTCTGAGATCTAAGATGGCAGGTACTTTTTTTTGCAATTTTCATCATTATACTCGTTTCTGACTAATTCGCATACGTTGAATACAATTTTCGGGTCCATTATGAGATCCATGATGGCGGCAACTTATTTTTGCAATTTTCATCATTATACTCGTTTCCGACTAATTCGCATACGTGGAATACGATTTCCGGGTCCATTCTAAAATCCAAGACGGCGGGAACTTTTTTTTTGTAATTTTCATCATTATACTCGTTTCCGACTAATTCGCATACGTGGAATACGATTTCCGGGTCCATTCTAAAATCCAAGACGGCGGGAACTTTTTTTTGTAATTTTCATCATTATACTCGTTTCCGACTAATTCCCATACGTGGAATACGATTTTCGGGTCCATTCTAAAATCCAAGATGGCGGGAACTTTTATTTTGCAATTTTCATCATTATACTCGTTTCCGACTAATTCGCATACGTGGAATACGATTTCCGGGTCCATTCTAAAATCCAAGATGGCGGGAACTTTTTTTTTGCAATTTTCATCATTATACTCGTTTCCGACTAATTCGCATACGTGGAATACGATTCCCGAGTCCATTCTAAAATCCAAGATGGCGGGAACTTTTTTTTGCAATTTTCATCATTGTACTCGTCTCTAATTCGCATACGTGTAATACGATTTCCGGGTCCATTCTGAGATCCAAGATGGCGGGAACATTTTTCTTGCAAGTTTCATCATTATACTCGTTTCTGACTAATTCACATACGATTTTGGGGTCCATTCTGAGATCCAAGATGGCGGGAACTTTTTTTTGTAATTTTTATCATTGTACTTGTTTTCGACTAATTTACAAACGTGGAACCCGAATTTAGGGCGAATTTAAGATCTAAGGTTATTTACGTATATGTATTGGAAATGGAGTATCTTTAATGATAAAAACTGCCCAAAAGTACATCAATTGTAAGATACAAAATGGCGGCACCTTTTTTGAACTTTTGTGCAGTTTTTTTTTCATTATAGGTACTGCATTTCCGCTACTCATAAGAACATGCTAAATATAAAAACTCTTGGATATTAAATTAACCCCAAATTAGGGTTCCACGTTTATAAATTAGTCGAAATCGAGTACATTGACAAATATTACAAAAAAAATTACCGCCATCTTGGATCTTAGAATGGACCTGAAAATCGTATTCTACGTATGCGAATTAGTCAGAAAAAAGTATAATGATTAAAATTGCAAAAAAAAGTTCCCGCCATCTTGATCGTATTCCACGTATACGAATTAGTCGGAAACGAGTATAATGACGAAAATTGCAAAAAAAGTTCCCGCCATCTTGGATCTTAGAATGGACCCAAAAATGATATTCCACGTATGCGAATTAGTCAGAAACGAGTAGGTATAATGATGAAAATTGCAAAAAAAGTTCCCGCCATCTTGGAGTTTAGAATGGACTCGGAAATCGTATTCCACTTATGCGAATTAGTCGGAAACGAGTATAATGATGAAAATTGCAAAAAAAAGTTCCCGCCATCTTGGATCTTAGAATGGACCCAAAAATGATATTCCACGTATGCGAATTAGTCAGAAACGAGTAGGTATAATGATGAAAATTGCAAAAAAAGTTCCCGCCATCTTGGATTTTAGAATAGACCCGGAAATAGTATTCTACGTATGCGAATTAGTCGGAAACGAGTATAATGATGAAAATTACAAAAAACCGGCCAAGTGCGAGTCGGACTCACGCGCGAAGGGTTCCGTACCATTATCAATTTATTATTTAAAAAATACAGTTAAATCAACCTACCTCAAAAACTATAGGAGATAATTTAATCAAACCAAAAATCGTGGATAGAGTTTATTAATGTGCTTAACATATATTTTTTTTAGAATTTTATATCGCGTAGTTTAAAAATAGAGAGGGGGGGACACATTTTTCAGACTTTGAGAGCTGGTATCTCGAAAACGATTTGCTTAAATAAAGATAAGATTTATAAACCTTCATATCATTTTCAAAGACCTTTCTAATATTACCCCACACGCTTATATACAACTAAATTTTTTTTTCTATCCCTCAGTTATATGTATGGAGGGCCCCCACCCCAATGGTTTTTTTTACAATTTAGTATCATAATCCTGTAGCGGTTCATACAACACATATCCTTGCCAAATTTCGTTACTGTAACATTCATAGTTTCCGAGTAAATCAGCTGTGACAGACGGACAGACGGACATGACGAATCTATAAGGGTTCCGTTTTGCCATTTTGGCTACGGAACCCTAAAAAAAGTTCCCGCCATCTTAGATCTTAGAATGGACCCAAAAATGATATTCCACGTATGCGAATTAGTCAGAAACGAGTACAATGATGAAAATTGCAAAAAAAAGTTCCCGCCATCTTGGATTTTAGTATGGACCCGGAAATCGTATTCCACGTATGCGAATTAGTCGGAAACGAGTATAATGATGAAAATTGCAAAATAAAAGTTCCCGCCATCTTGAATCTTCGAATGGACCCGAAAATCGTATTCCACGTATGCGAATTAGTCAGAAACGAGTATAATGATGAAAAATGCAAAAAAAAGTTCCCGCCATCTTGGATCTTAGAATGGACCCGGAAATCGTATAACACGTATGCGAATTAGTCAGAAACGAGTATAATAATGAAAATTACAAAAAAAAAGTAGCCGCCATCTTGGATCTTAGAATGGACCCGGAAATCGTATTCCACGTATGCGAATTAGTCGGAAACGAGTATAATGATGAAAATTGCAAAATAAAAAGTTCCCGCCATCTTGGATCTTAGAATGGACCCGGAAATCGTATTACGCGTATGCGAATTAGTCAGAAACGAGTATAATAATGAAAATTACAAAAAAAAAGTAGCCGCCATCTTGGATCTTAGAATGGACCCGGAAATCGTATTCCACGTATGCGGATTAGTCAGAAACGAGTACAATGATGAAAATCGCAAAAAAAAGTTCCCGCCATCTTGGATTTTAGAATGGACCCGGGAATCGTATTCCACGTATGCGAATTAGTCGGAAACGAGTATAATGATGAAAATTAAAAAAAAAATGTTTCCGCCATCTTGGATCTTAGAATGGACCCAAAAATGATATTCCATGTATGCGAATTAGTCAGAAACGAGTAGGTATAACGATGAAAATTGCAAAAAAAGTTCCCGCCATCTTGGATTTTAGAATGGACTCGGAAATTGTATTACACGTATGCGAATTAGAAACGAGTACAATGATGAAAATTGCAAAAAAAAGTTCCCGCCATCTTGGATTTTAGAATGGACTCGGGAATCGTATTCCACGTATGCGAATTAGTCGGAAACGAGTATAATGATGAAAATTGCAAAATAAAAGTTCCCGCCATCTTGAATCTTAGAATGGACCCGAAAATCGTATTCCACGTACGCGAATTAGTCGGAAACGAGTATAATGATGAAAATTACAAAAAAAAAGTTCCCGCCATCTTGGATTTTAGAATGGACCCGGAAATCGTATTCCACGTATGCGAATTAGTCGGAAACGAGTATAATGATGAAAATTGCAAAAAAAAGTTCCCGCCATCTTGGATTTTAGAATGGACCCGGAAATCGTATTCCACGTATGCGAATTAGTCGGAAACGAGTATAATGATGAAAATTGCAAAATAAAAGTTCCCGCCATCTTGAATCTTAGAATGGACCCGAAAATCGTATTCCACGTACGCGAATTAGTCGGAAACGAGTATAATGATGAAAATTGCAAAAAAAAGTTCCCGCCATCTTGGATTTTAGAATGGACCCGGAAATCGTATTCCACGTATGCGAATTAGTCGGAAACGAGTATAATGATGAAAATTGCAAAAAAAAGTTCCCGCCATCTTGGATTTTAGAATGGACCCGGAAATCGTATTCCACGTATGCGAATTAGTCGGAAACGAGTATAATGATGAAAATTGCAAAATAAAAGTTCCCGCCATCTTGAATCTTAGAATGGACCCGAAAATCGTATTCCACGTATGCGAATTAGTCGGAAACGAGTATAATGATGAAAATTACAAAAAAAAAGTTCCCGCCATCTTGGATCTTAGAATGGACCCGGAAATTGTATTACACGTATGCGAATTAGAAACGAGTACAATGATGAAAATGGCAAAAAAAAGTTCCCGCCATCTTGGATTTTAGAATGGACTCGGGAATCGTATTCCACGTATGCGAATTAGTCGGAAACGAGTATAATGATGAAAATTGCAAAATAAAAGTTCCCGCCATCTTGAATCTTAGAATGGACCCGAAAATCGTATTCCACGTACGCGAATTAGTCGGAAACGAGTATAATGATGAAAATTACAAAAAAAAAAGTTCCCGCCATCTTGGATTTTAGAATGTACCCGGAAATCGTATTCCACGTATGCGAATTAGTCGGAAACGAGTATAATGATGAAAATTGCAAAAAAAAGTTCCCGCCATCTTGGATTTTAGAATGGACCCGGAAATCGTATTCCACGTATGCGAATTAGTCGGAAACGAGTATAATGATGAAAATTGCAAACTAAAAGTTCCCGCCATCTTTAATCTTAGAATGGACCCGAAAATCGTATTCCACGTACGCGAATTAGTCGGAAACGAGTATAATGATGAAAATTGCAAAAAAAAGTTCCCGCCATCTTGGATTTTAGAATGGACCCGGAAATCGTATTCCACGTATGCGAATTAGTCGGAAACGAGTATAATGATGAAAATTGCAAAAAAAAGTTCCCGCCATCTTGGATTTTAGAATGGACCCGGAAATCGTATTCCACGTATGCGAATTAGTCGGAAACGAGTATAATGATGAAAATTGCAAAATAAAAGTTCCCGCCATCTTGAATCTTAGAATGGACCCGAAAATCGTATTCCACGTATGCGAATTAGTCGGAAACGAGTATAATGATGAAAATTACAAAAAAAAAGTTCCCGCCATCTTGGATCTTAGAATGGACCCAAAAATGATATTCCACGTATGCGAATTAGTCAGAAACGAGTACAATGATGAAAATTGCAAAAAAAGTTCCCGCCATCTTGGATCTTAGAATGGACACAAATGGCAAATTCAAAAAATGTAGACACAATAAGAGAAAATTAGTATTAGCCCTTTTTTTCTTACAGAGTTTGTTGGATGTTGGACAGAGTAGAGCTATTTATTGCCAATGATATTGATAGAGTGCCATTAGTAAGAGTTTAATTATTATTTCGCTATGTGAGTTTGGTATTGAAGCGTAGAATAGAAACAGAATGCAATGCTCAGATTACCTTCAATTTTCTATGGCTCTCGTTTCGTTTGTTGCCAGCTCGTCAGATTACGGTAAAGCAAAGAGAATGCTGACAACTAAACGGCAACGCCGCGCCGCAATGTATCTGTTATATAATTCGGATATACCCTAATCAGAGGCCCTACCGCGAACAACGAAAGAAGTGTTGCCTCCCTGTCACACTTATAGTGGAATTCACGAGTGCGAGAGAGAGGCAACACTTCGTACGTGTTTCGCGGTAGGCTCTCAGCTATTTATTGTTATCAGTTGTTATGTTACGGGTTCAAATCCTAGCATATGACTTATAATGTATGTATTTTTTGTTATTATTAGCGATTTAGGGACTTTTTACTTTTTTTTTGTATGTATTTATTAGTTTTTCGGTTTTTTAGACCTCCTTAAACATTTAAAATCAATATATGCAAGATTTTGTTCAGCGACATCTATAGATTATTTCTGTCAAGACTCGAGTAGTGTACTGTTTGACGCGTATCGAGAAAAACGCATAAAAATATGTACGTGCAATAATAGATGGCGCTGAAATCAATTTATTCCAAAAATAGTTAATTTTTTTATTTACTAATTTACTCTTCTAGAAAGGATGGTTTTGACTGTTTTCGATGTATGATGCTAAATTAATTAAAACTGTGCACTAACAGGTAGTAAATATCTGGATTTCAAATAAAACTAAATCTATTACTAGTCAATCGTGCTCCTAGTGACATCTATTGTAACATATTCCGAACTATTTGAGCCTTCTATGAAACAGACCCTCTATATTTGGGTACTTTGTGGTTCTAGTATGGGAATCCGAGAGTGGAATGGGAACCGAATTATCATTAAACCCTTTGTCGTAATTATGCCGATTTCCATTTTCTACAAAGTTGGCTGTTTATCTAAACGGCTTGATGTTATGAATGGATTAGGGTAATAACCGCATAATTTTGGTGTAATCGTCCGTTTAAATTTACTACGCGATTTATGATAATGATCTTTACGTAGTAGAGTTAGCAAGTTTTCTCTATCTTCCTAGATCCTAGGGATTTTTATGAAGGACCAAAAATTATAAATTTTGGCTAATAAATTTGTACAAATTTTAAAAAACTAAACGTGATACAGTCGCTAATATACTGTTTTTACTGACTACTGTTTTTACTGTATTAGACTATCAGCAATTTTTATAATTTAATATATCGATACCTTTAGGCTCAAAGGGCGTAAACGCCAAATTGCCACTTTACAGGAGAAGCAAAAAAAGAAAAGTGGTTTAGAAAAAAAATCATAACTTCTTTGTTTTTTGGCAGAATAACTTAAATTTTGGCCAACGTACTTGAATTTTTAAGATAAACATTTTGAATATCAATCATTTAGGATAAATGAATAAATAAAGAAAAAGGGTGTGTTATACTCCCTTAACTTTTTAGAATAATGGCGTTTACGCCCTTAAACTTCACATAATATGCAAAGAATGTAGGGAGTATTGGTTACTAAACGTTTGAGTTTTGGTCTAAATGGGGCGTATATCACAACTACTATAGTTATAATCGGTCTTATAAACTCATTCATAACATAGGCAATGCTCTGAGTGGGTGTATAATACACCGTGGGATTAAAAAAAATCTTACAAACAATTAAAAGGTTGCTGCTATTATTTAAAAAAAATGTCTACAATGACTATGCTGTTGCTGATTATATTTTTCTTTTATGACTAGGGATAAAAATTATGTTAATAGCGTTATTGGACAATTAAGCTACTACCAAAACCCAGATAAAAATGCGATATGAAACCAGTAAAACAAACAACAATTCATCATAAATTTAAGAGTCAAACTCTTGTCGGCGTAACTGATGAATGTAACTGTCTCCATCTAACTCTGTCTAAAGGCACCTTCTTGACTTCCTTGTACGACACAACGTCTACTTTCTCTTTTATTTGTTTCATGTAACTTCCTCTAGGTCTCCCTCTTCCTCGCTTTCCTTCAATCCTTCCTTCTATTATGTTTTTTTATCAAAGCGTCATGTCGCATAAGGTGACCAAACATTTTCCCTCTCCTATGTTCTATTATCTTTAGCGAACTCTTTTTTTCATTCACTCTTTTAAGCACTTCTTCATTTGTGATTTTTCTGTCCAACTTATCTTCTCCATTCTTCTCCAGCTCCACATTCCAAAGGTATATAGTATCTCTCTGTCCTTTTTCGTCATGGTCCACACCTGACACCCATATAATGCTATACTCCAGATAAAAGTTTTGATGAGCTTCTTACAAACAACAAATAATAATGATAACATCTTTATTATATTTTTTTTTCAAAAATATTCTAGACACAATGTAAGGTACGTTTACTCTTATTTAGTATTATTTTTTCTTATAATTAACAACACATACATATTAACTACTAAATCAAATATAATAGCATGCTTTTAGAAGACTAATAATCACAAATCTCTATCTTTTGTTTTCTGTAAAACCTAGATAGACACAACTTAAGATCTTTTACTCTCACATAGCATTTCTTTCTTTTCATAATTATCATTTCATAATTATGTAGATATTAATTACATACTAAATGGAGTAGAAGACTTTTCAAATACTTTATCATTAAATTAAATTTATGTTTAAAACGCACAGCACCAAAAAATATAACTGTGCGTACTGTAAATTAAAAATGTCGACTGGAATTCAACGTAAATTTATACGCAATGTCACCCATTCTTATCACATTATCTGTCTATACTTTTCATTTCACACTTGCAACACACGCCAGTATCCAGGTAAGTATACATAGATTTAGAATGATGATCATTCGGTTCTATACTGTAGGTTTACTAACACAATAACTGTTCATTCTTACATTATAATTGGATAATGACAATGAATCATTACTGTAGTATAGGTAAACAGTACGTAATCAGTTTTGCAATATTAAAATAACTTAACGAGCCTAAAATCCATAATATGTATATTTCTTGGGGCGTATAAGTCAAAAAGTTTTGTTATCATAGGGCGTAAGAGGCAAAACATTACACAAATTTGCGGCGTACACACAGACCTTATTAGTAACCAGTTAAAGTACTAATGCGATACGCCTTAATAAACAGATACGAGCATAGAAATAAACATCTTTAACCGATTTACAGTACCGGACTGATTCCATAAAAGCTCCAAAAACGGAGTTTTGGTCAGAGCTCTAAAAAAATCCCATGACATTAATATTGATTGACATATTTTACATTAATTTATCACATTAACTGTACAGTTTCAATTCAATGAGTACCAACTGATTCACAAAATAATTAAATTGATAAAATACTTACCTATTATTTCGTAAGAGTTAATAACCAATAATTCATCCAATCTAAACGATAGAATCTGTACTAACATCTACATATTATTATTATTAGCTACCGTTCAGATAACTACTTATCGTTGACATTATGTGCAGGTAGGTATTGTTACATGAAAGTGGGTAATGAGTTTATTAAAATAACTATTTTATAAACGTACCATCCCGAATCCCATCCATATAAATAAACACCTTCTTATAATTATTATACTAAAAAATAGGTAAGTCTAATGCAAACTTATCAACATACCTTATAAACAAACGACGACGGGCATATAACATCACTCTCATCAGCTCACATCTTTTAGTCGCATGAATACTATCTCGCTTGCACATAGTACATAGGGCTATCAGCGAGGCGCTGCATGCCTACTACGTTAGGGCTTATGAGTCAATTTTAAAATGTACAATGCAAGGATATGGGCGTATGAACCTAATTTAGCCTACTAGAGTCATACTACCTAAATAAAGTAGCATAATTTCTACGTCGTATGAGCTTGTTTAGTTTTGTATGATAAACATTTTATAACAACTTGGTTATAAGACCTCTTAATTTTTTTTATTACTGAACTTATTACCTAAATAAACAAAAAAATGTGTAAAAGTATCAAATACGCCTCTTGCTTTTAAAAAATCTCCTATAAATACGTGGGTCGTATATGCCCTAAATTGTCGAATTTCGTTGTTTTAACTACACATATCGATAGAGAAAAAAAAACTGAACAAAACTGCATTAAAAACTCATTTTGGCCAAAATGGCGTTTACGCCCTTTGAGCCTAAAGGTATCGATATACTTATACCTACTAACTATTCAAATTTTAAGAAAAGACTGAGTAACAGAAAGGGTAGCGATACTTGCCAACGCGTTAAATAAATAACCACCAAAAAATAGAAAAAACTGTTTTTTTACTGACAAATTAGTCTTTGTAAATAAATTAATGTAAGTACTTACTACCTATACCCCTAAAAGTAAAGAGTGATAGAAATGGTGAAAGACTTTACGCACGCAATTACTAGCTATATATATAATACTCAAAAAAATGGACGTTACAAATAAATCAAAAGAAAATATTGTAAATAGGTAGCTACATTTAATTTTGCTTCATAGTTTCCTATGAAATAAATATGGCTATTCATTTGTACCATCGCCAACACATTTAAATAGTAGCCTAACCATATTATACTAAAGCGCTAATCAAACCAAGTAGTAAAATCAAAACTGTATTCACACAAAGCGAATTCATAGGAAAAAATTGGCTGAAGTGAAATCAATTCAGCGATTGAATCCAAACAACATCAATAATGTATGAGATCTTTTGTTTTCGCGATTGATCCAGGGTGGCTTTGAGTTATTCCAGCTATTTTTCTAGTGCTCTGATTTGAATTAGTTTGACTGAATAAATAAGTGATAAATCACGGATTAACGTTTGTAGGGTTCAGTATGGGTTTTGAAGGTATATTTGAAAAAGAAAATGTATTGATTTAAACTTTCATGATTATCACTCATATTTCAACGAGAAACAGGTCTTAATCGCGTAAACTTACGTTTAATATTATATATTATCCTGACGTTTCGGGCATGACGTTACACCCGCGGTGGTAAGTCTGCCTGCGGCGCGCGCCGCGAGTGGAATTGTCGTGAATAGTCATACGTACATTTTTATTGCAATCAACTTATAGTCTGCGATCTGCGAGTTCTAAGAATGAACTTTTGACATTTATAAATTAATCCTTATTACTATGAGGGTAAGACTCACCACTTTTCGATAGATTTAGATACTTGTATATTTATATTAGAATCATTTCTAAACTGTCAAATGTTCATTTTTAGTATTCGACAACTATACGTATAACTCCGCGCTCGTTCAAATTATTGAATACATTGTAAAGGTGGGTTTAGACCAAACGAGCGAATACTCATTCTATCCCCTATATCTATTTTATACCTTTAGTCTCCAGTGTCAACCCTCTCAGCTCGGTCGTAAATTCATAAGACTCAATGATTCACGGTTCGTACTCGGTTACAAGATTCAATTTTGCTTGTAGGCATAGTGTAGGTATATATATATATATATACATGGACCACCCTGAAAAAAAAATTTTTGACGTCAAGGTTTGGACCACCCTGTATATGTTACTAAATTGCACTTTTGTGAAGGAGTGGATTTTCTATACCTACTTGTAGTACTATTATTGAATTTAAACATTCGAGAGACATAACTATAAATATAGTTAAACAATTAAACTCACGTGTATTTAGACACGCGCCGCGCTCACGAGTCGCTTGGCGTGAACGCGGGATCAGTGCGTGATAATGGGGACCTAGGCTCTCCGAAACATGTCGCGCGTAGTGACTAAATATACGTGAGTTCAACCGTTTAATTATATTCTAGTAGATAAAGATAGACTAGAGGCATTCAAGATGTGGTGTTGGCGAAGAATGGAAAGAGTAAGCTGGATGCTTAGCCAAGTTGCCAATCGCTAACGCTTATTAGCGTATCGTAGGCTTCCCTCTCTGTCACTCTTTCATATTAGTGCGACAAAGACAGTTAGCTGCCTATCGTTTCCAATTGACGATTAAGCGTTAGCGATTGGCAACTTGGCTAAGCACCCTGGACAGAGAAGAAGTCAAACGAGGAGGTGCTTAATGCGAAATGTGGTGAAGGAGGGCAGGTGTATTTTAAAAACAATAGAAAACAGAAGAGGGAGAATTATTGGACACTTGCTACGACATGACGAGTATCTGAATATTATAATAGAAGGAAAACTTAAGGGAAGGAGACAGAGAGGAAGACCAAGGAGGGCCTATGTGGACCAAATAAAAGAATAGGTGCACGTGGTGTCGTACCAAGCAGTCAAGGAGAAAGCCCAGGAAAGAGAAGCGTGGAAATTGCTCCACCGACAAGAGCCTAGCTCTTAAGATTATGATGATGATTCTAGTAAGTTATTCTGTGATAAACCCCAGTTCATGAGACGTCAAGCACGGAATAGCATACACAAGTGCAATAAATAGTATTTGCAGTCGCCGACTAGTCTAGACAGTCCTACAATCTAACGGTTTCATTAACCCGAATATTGCAATAAAACTTAATTATGCCATTGCTTTCTAGCTTTTGAAAGGATTGTTTGATTAAATTTTAATTTCATAGACTACGAAAGGCATGAAGCACTACTGAATACAGTTGGTTGATGGACGGGTCAAAACATTTTGTAAATTTGCTTGCTCAAAATACTTATATCGGAGGGACCAGGGGCCTATTTCTCGAAAGCTTGTAACTTGTAATACAAGCGGAAGCCTTTATCTTATTAATGATGTTGAAATAGTACATTACGACACAAGTGCGAAAAACAGGAAATCCGACACGAGTGCCGATGTTTTAAAATACGACCGAAGGCACGTACGAGGCACGTGTCTCGTACGACGTTTTTTAATACAGATGGCCCTCCGAAGTTTTAGACCTGACGTAAAATGAGCCACTTCTCGCATTAGAGCCTAAAAAAGGCACCATCTGTACTAAAATGAGACTTCCAATTGTATTACAAGCTACAAGCTTTTGAATAACGGGCCTCAGGGGGTTATTTATCGAAAGACTTCCACTTGTATTACAAGTTACAACCTTTTGAGAAATGGGCCTCTCGGTACTCACAAATATTTGAGCAGACCTCTATTATTATAGCATAAGGTGCATTTAGGCCAAGCGAGCATTCGCTCATTTTATCCCTCACTCTACAAATTTTGTTCGTTACACAAAACGTGATTCGTCGAAATTCGTTGATTTCGTAGAGTGGGGGATAGAATGAGTGAAGCTCGTTTGGCCAAAATGCACCTTTAGAGTGCATGTTTAGATATTTTTGAGTACCCTGGCCGCTTCGATATATCTGATGGCGATTATTTAAAGCCCAACTTTAACTAGTTAAGTAATTAAGGCAATATTTGCTTTTCTGGCATAGAATATTCCCTCTATCGCCTTATTAACCAAATACACTAAGTTTATGAACGCAAACGGTAATTAATAATTAAATTAGCAAGCTTTCTCCATTATTTACCAGTAATTACATTACAACTTGTCCTTCGAAGCTTTCACGATAATTAAAATACAAATGAGAATGTTTATGCCCTCTATAAAATAGTTTTATGTCATTATCCTTACTTTCTAACATAATTATATTTACAGACATTTCTGACTAAGAACGCTTTCGTTACAAAATATTATTATTTTATATTAAGATCTGAGATCAAATCTGACATTAAAATTGTAAATTAACAAATGACATTGTTTATGTGATATTCCAGAGGATTTTTTTTTCTCCAAATCTCGAATGTATTGTCTTAGAAACCTTCGTGAATTCAGTTAATTTAATATGTCTGTATAAAATAATACCTATTAAAAAGTTTTGCTTATGCACTCCTGAAAAGAAAATAATGACCACTATAGTTGCAGATTTCTAAGAATTAACTTTTGACAGTTATAAATAGATCCTTATTAATATGGATGTAAGACCAACCATTTTTCCGATAGTCTTAACATCATATAAGGCTCATTTCTAAACAATCAAAAGTTCATTCTTAGAAATCTTCAACTATAAGTTTTTTGATTGTACGAGTAACCTATTTTTCATCACACTTGCTGTCTAAGCGTGCCATTGAATAGAAACATGAAATTCCCTAGGGAGTAATAGAAATATCAGTATGTCATTTAATAATATTATGTATTAAAACTTTTTTTTGCCGGCAAGTGCGATGAAAAACATTGTATGCATCACGGTCGGTCGGTAAGCGGAATACTAACACGAGTCATAAAACACTCTCGTTACTGAATTCGTACTTACCTCCCTTGATGCACAATGTACTATTATTGTGACACTGTGCGAAACAAGCGACTTTGAAAGAGGGTGTAGATTGCTAGGGTGTGTGGGTAGACCGCAAACAACTCAAACTCGCAGTTCGTCAGTTCCTCCGTGAAGATGGCATTTGCAATATTGCCGTAATATCGGCCAAAACGGGTGCTGAATAATTTCAGTTTACATAGTAATTATCCCGTTTTAAGTCATACCAATACATGTAAATTACCATATTAGTTAAAAAAAAGTTTTTAGTGTAGCCTCTTTTTTTTCACCGATGTTTTTTTTGTGGTGGTATCCCATTTGTTTAAATTGTTGATCTTCGATTCGATTTCAGATTTTAAGTAATTTTACAATTTTAACGCATTGTTGACTGCATAAAAATTCACATGCACTATATATTTTTATGTATCATCATATTAGCAGAAAGATTTTCACAGCTGGACATATGACATAGGCCTCCAAAATTGTCACATATTGTCACATTGCACGGTCCTGCGCCACCCGCATTCAGCAGCGGACTTGCACATATAAAATCATCAAAACATGGTCTTTGTGGGAATTATTATGACCCCTAACGCCAGATCTCCTACCCTAATTATTCGATTCAATATTATAATTTTAAAGGTAATTAATTTTCTAAGAAAAGTTAATTGAGAAGCAATGTACTTCAAAATAAATAGTTAATTTGCACTTGAGTAGGTACCTAAATAAAAATAATAAAATTGTACGGTCAATTTAATTATTTGTCAAAGGTTAATACTTGAAAACGATTGCTATTAGTAATGCGTATTATTAACCATTTTCCTAAACAACCTGCATCATGGTAACACACTTTATAATGTGTGAATGACGTTGTGGTAAGACAAATGTTGTAGGTATGTATGGAAAGCGGTACGTTAAGACAAACTCATTCATTAAAGACTGCATTATGCGCATTTACCTCCTAATGCGTCCACATCCTTTGTCCAGAAGCAGTGGTTCGATAAAGGCTGATGTATTGTGATGTGAAAAAAACCTTTTCACTTCTCATGCTCAAAAAGTGCACCTTTATGTCGTGCGTAGACGACATAAAATCGCATTTTATGTTCTAGAAAACAAAAGTATTTTTTTTTCTAAGGCTCAGGTAATCGGTCCCAACAGCCAAACAGTTAAAACATATTGCACGATTTTACTTTTGTGAAATGTTTGACTTGACAGAAACCCGAGCATGTCAAACTCTGATCATTGGTTGAAAATAAATAAAATAAGTAAAAAAAGTTTTAAGTTAAACGGTTTTTATTGCACCAAAAACTAGAAAATAAAAATTTGTTACTGGCGTAGATGATATTTTATGTATATTGCTCACGTGGAACTATTATCACTGTAGTCTTCCAGAGTTGAATGCTAAAAGCCACGTTTAGCCTCTATGTCAGTGGATTAAGCGTTAAATCGGAAACTTTTACCAAACAGAAATAAAAACGTGGGGCGTACGCAATTGTGATTAAGTCATTATAGATATTTAAGAACGTATCAAGACAGCAATAGTGTAAGAATTTAAGCTATTTTCCTCTGTAGAATTAGTGTTGAAACAGATGGATGATTAAATCCAAAATTAAAGCTACAATAACATATTTTGAGCTTGTATGTTTCTTTATAATAACTCCCCACGTTTTTATTTTAGTTTGGTAAAAGTTTCCGATTAAACGCTTAATCCACTGACATAGAGGCTAAACGTGGCTTTTAGCATTCAACTCTGGAAGACTACAGTGATAATAGTTCCACGTGAGCAATATACATAAAATATCATCTACGCCAGTAACAAATTTTTATTTTCTAGTTTTTGGTGCAATAAAAACCGTTTAACTTAAAAGTTTTTTTACTTATTTTATTTTCAAGTTTTTAGTGCAATTGTTACTACTTATACTTATTCTAGATCAAGGATTTTATTTGTAATATGCAATATAATTATGCATAGTAGCGTCTATACTCTCCTGCTTATACTATAGGTACCTTAGATAGTAGAGATCTGGCAATAAGGAATATAATATATTCGCGTAGATATTATCATTGATTTATTGAGAAAATCAAGTTAAAATTTTCATATTGCACACATTATAAAAGTCGGATCTCCAGACTATAAAATATAGAACTCACACTCTCAGTCGACCAGACGGAGGATCGTAGGTCTGACTGAAAGTCCAACGCGTACCGAGGCTCCAAAGGGTCAATTGTCAATTCAAGCTATCAGTACTATGGTACGCTCTACGTGAACCCGAGGGATAAACACTCAGTCTATCAACCAGAGTGCCGCAGGCCTGACGGCTCGCGCTACGCAAACCACTCACGCTGTCAGTCTATCAGCCAGAGGGCTCCCGCCCCGACGGCTCGCCCTAATCGAACCACTCACGCTGTCTGTCTATCAGCCGGAGGGCTGCCGGCCCGACGGCTCGCCCTAATCGAACCACTCACGCTGGCAGTCTATCAGTTGGAGGGCCGCAGGGCCGACTGCTTGCCCTATGGGAACCATACACGCTGTCATATATCACCCGGAGGGCCGCAGGCCCGACGGCTTGCCTTGCGCGAACCACTCACGCTATCACTCTATCCAACTACTCACGCTGTCACTTTATTAGCTGGAGGGCCGAAGGCCCGACGGCTCACCCTACGCTACGCGATCCACTCACGCTGTCATCTATCAGCCGAAGGGCCGCAGGCCCGACGGCTCGCCCTACGCGATCCACTCACACTGTCATCCTATCAGCTGGAGGGCCGAAGGCCCGACGGCTCGCCCTACGCTACGCGATCCACTCACGCTGTCACTCTATATCAGCTGGAGGGCCGAAGGCCCGACGCGCTCTCTACGCTACGCGCTCCACTCACGCTGTCACTCTATCAGGTGGAGGGCCGAAGGCCCGACGGCTCGCCCTACGCTACGCGATCAACTCACGCTGTCATCTATCAGCCGGAGGGCCGCAGGCCCGACGGCACGCCCTACGCGATCCACTCACGCTGTCACTTTATATCAGCTGGAGGGCCGAAGGCCCGACGGCTCGCTCTACGCTACGATCTACTCACGCTGTCACTCTATCAGCTGGAGGGCCGCAGGCCCGACGGCTCGCCCTACGCGATCCACTCATGCTGTCACTCTATCAGCTGGAGGGCCGCAGGCTCGACGGCTCGCCCTACGCGATCCACTCATGCTGTCACTCTATCAGCTGGAGGGCCGATGGCCCGACGGCTCACCCTACGCTACGCGATCCACTCACGCTGTCACTCTATCAGATGGAGGGCCGCAGGCCCGACGGCTCGCCTTACGCGATCCACTCACGCTGTCACTCTATATCAGCTGGAGGGCCGAAGGCCCGACGCGCTCTCTACGCTACGCGCTCCACTTACGCTGTCACTCTATCAGCTGGAGGGCCGAAGGCCCGACGGCTCGCCCTACGCTACGCGATCCACTCACGCTGTCATCTATCAGCCGGAGGGCCGCAGGCCCGACGGCCCGCCCTACGCGATCCGCTCACGCTATCACTCTATCAGCTAGAGGGCCAAAGGCCCGACGGCTCGCTCTACGCTACGATCTACTCACGCTGTCATTCTATCAGCTGGAGGGCCGCAGGCCCGACGGCTCGCCCTACGCGATCCACTCATGCTGTCACTCTATCAGCTGGAGGGCCGCAGGCTCGACGGCTCGCCCTACGCGATCCACTCATGCTGTCACTCTATCAGCTGGAGGGCCGATGGCCCGACGGCTCACCCTACGCTACGCGATCCACTCACGCTGTCACTCTATCAGATGGAGGGCCGCAGGCCCGACGGCTCGCCTTACGCGATCCACTCACGCTGTCACTCTATATCAGCTGGAGGGCCGAAGGCCCGACGCGCTCTCTACGCTACGCGCTCCACTTACGCTGTCACTCTATCAGCTGGAGGGCCGAAGGCCCGACGGCTCGCCCTACGCTACGCGATCCACTCACGCTGTCATCTATCAGCCGGAGGGCCGCAGGCCCGACGGCCCGCCCTACGCGATTCACTCACGCTGTCACTCTATCAGCATAAGAAGGGTCAATATCACCCAAAGGGCAATGGAAAGGGCTATGCTAGGAGTCTCTCTGCGATATCGGATTAGAAATGAGACCACCGCAGCAGAATCAAAGTAACAGATATAGCTTTTCGAATCGCTAAACTAAAGTGGCAGTGGGTGGGGCTCGTTGCGTGTGGAACCGATGGCCGTTGGGGCGGGAAGGTTCTCGAGTGGCGGTCACGTACCGGAAGGAACATCGTGGATAGGCCCCCCACAAGGTGGGCTCATGACCTGGTGAAGGTCGCTGGATGCGGGTGGCACAGGGCCGGTCCTTGTGACAATCTTTGGGGGAAGCCTATATTCACCAGTGAAAGTCTTTCGGCTGATATGATGATTGATGATTATGATGATGATAATGAAATCCGTATGTTTCTACCAAATATCTAAAGCAGTACTTCAAAATCTACAAATCGCTAAACCTAGCGGTTGTGGCAGGCAGTAACACTGGAGTATCAGATTTGAGGAGTTGGACGTTAGTATTAAATTCGCATGTTTCTACTTAATATCTGAAGAACTTCTTTAAAATCAAGGTAACGATAACAGATAAACCTTGCGGTTATTGTGGGCAGTACTGCAGCATCAGGAGTGAGGAGTTGGAAGTCAAGATCAGGCTGTTCTGTTAGTATTTGATAATGCCGAACATGCTATACTTTCATTTTCACGTGTCTAACACTCTCGGTTAAGGTAAGCAGTACGTCTGCAGCATCAGGCTTTGAGGATACAAGGATACAAATATTATAATATTGCATTGTCATGGGGACTTGATAAGAATTCCAAATTTTGTTGATTTCGGTGCAGTAGAAGTGGTCGAAAAATCGATCACAAGATTTGAAGCATCGACGACAGTTGATACGCGGTGAAGTTAATAAAAACCGTTTAAAAAAAATAAAAATGACTTAGCGTGTATTGGTTACAAATTTTTCTTTTTTCGCTTTACGACAACTTTGTTATGTAATGTAAATTGCAGTAAAAAATGTGTTTCACTTTCCTCGCAAACGAAGTGAAAAGCAGAGTGTACAACAAGGGCATAAATGTCCCTTTTTACCCTCGTCTACTATTTCAGTCTTCGCTTCGCTCAGATAAAAAAATTGTCACTTTATGCCCTTGTTGTACAATCTACTATTCACACACACACAGCATAAATGTTTGAATTCAAAACTTTAAGCGTTGGCTGTGGTAGTGTAATAAGAAATATAATAGAAGCTGCTGAGAATATATTTTCATTTTAAGGGATGGGTCGTTCAAACAAACAAAAGTCGCGAAATTTATACAGAATGATATAAAAATGCTGGCCAAGTTCTTGGACATAAATTTAACTATAAAACTAGAGTTTTACGATGAAGTTTTTGAGACAGACGTTAAAATAAAGATGAAAAACTTCAACACATGATTAAATACATATGTTTAAATAAATAAATATCTTGGGACATCTTCCACAAATCACAAAGTCCCACGCCTAGCTCAATTAAGGCTTGTGATGTGGGTATCAAGTGACGATATACTTATACAGGGTGATTCTTATTCACCGACCAAACTCTGGGGGGTTAATTCTGAGGTCATTTTGCAAAACTTTTACTACGGGACCAACATTCGATTCGATAAAAAAAAATCTAATGTTCCATACAAACCCTGAGATATTAGTAACATCATCCTGTGATAGTTCACTGCTGGACGTAGGCCTCTCCTATTGACTATGCGTATAAACGCATTAGGAGGTAAATGCAAGCGGATTGGCGATCGCAGCAATGTGTCAACTATGATGACGCTGCTGCCCATCATCAATCTTTTATCAAATAATGGTCAGTGACACTTCAATCCCTTAGTCGACTCTTACGACACCCGCAGGTGGAGTTGGAGTAGTGGCAAATGTATTCTTACTGCCGTCACCACACGGCCCATAGTAATATTAGTAAGCGGAAATGTAACCTAATTAAATTATTGTGCTAAAACATACAATGTGCCCATGAGGAAAGGGAAAAAATTCAACAGCAGATTTCTGATCAAATTTGAAGTTTAAAATGTCATATGAAGTTTTCTGGATTCAGTCTATATTAAGAGAAAATTAGATTTTTTCTTAAAACCGTCTTAGACCGTTGCGCTATGAGAAACTCATTTTAGGAAACGATTTTATCACCATGTTATTTTAGTCTTGTCACACTACTTAATTGTCAGACACCAAAAAAACAAAAAAATCTTTAATAACCAAACTTAGAGCATTTTTTGCGATAGTTTCATTAATTTAATCCTTTTTGTGTTAATGCATTCAAAACAAAAAAAAACTGTTTTTTTTCTTTTTTGCAGATTGGACCAAAAGTCATTTAACATTTTTTGCTTATTTTTGTCTCAGGAATACGCTGTTAGAATTTTTCCCTTTCCTCATGGGCACCTTGTATAAGGTAACCCTTCTGATCTCTATCTTCAAAGTCGCCTGAAACGCCAGTAGCCGTATAAAATCGTACTCGTAGCAAGTAGCTCTCGTAGAGACAAAGCGGCCCTTCATGGGAGAGCTTTTGAGCATCCCCATTGGGGTACCGAATATTCTGGTTTTATATTTCATTCCTGTCAATTATAAATATATAATTTTATGTATTATGGGGAACAAGACAAACTGTTTTATTATAAATTTTTGTGTTTAATTTTTATACCATTTTTAGTAGAAAGTAAAAATGGTAAACCAATGTGGCTGACTTTCCATAGCATTTGACATATTTGACACATATCGTGAAACACGCTCGCAGATAAATTATATTTGTTTTACGTTTATACTTATCTTATCTTATTGGTGGGGCCCTTACGGATACACTTCGACCCATTGGAATCTTTTGTGTAATTTACGTTTATACTAATATTATATCAATAATTTTAACAAAAAATGTATGTGAACTTCAGGTTTGACGTTTTAAGTTTAAATGCGTGATTATGAAATAATGCAAGTTTGCAGGTTTGTTTACCTTTTTTTTACTTTCTACTAAACAATGGTATAAGAAGTAACCCATAGTTGGCCGTGTGGTGACGGCAGTAAGGATACATTTGTCACCACCTGAACTCCTCCTGCGGGTGTCGTAAGAGTCGACTAAAGGATTGAAGTGTCACTGACCATTATTTGATAAAAGATTGATGATGGGCAGCAGCGTCATCATAGTGGACACATTACTGCGATCGCCAATCCGCTTGCCCAGCGTGGCGATTATGAGCATTTACCTCCTAATGCGTCTATGCTACGCATAGTTAATAGAAGAGGCCTATGTCCAGCAGTGGACTGAGATAGGCTTGCCTATCTTGTATACTGTCATGTTATGAGATGTGTCCCATAACATGACAAATACAAGATATCATTTGATAAAAGATTGATGTTGGGCAGCAGCGTCATCATAGTGGACACTTTACTGCAATCGCCAATCCGCTTGTCCAGTGTGGTGATTATGCGCATTTACCTCCTAATGAGTCTATACGCATAGTTAATAGGAGAGGCCTACGTCCAGCAGTGGACTATCATGAGGCTGATGATTTGAACAATGGTATAAGTAGTAACACTACTTTGTATATGAATGATTGAATTAGATGTTATATTTCAAAGAAAAAATACCGTCTCGAAACCTAAGGACGTGGGTTCAAATTCCACCTCCGGCGTTAGTATATTTCGTTATTTTTTCTTTGATATACATTTAATTTTAAAATGTTTACATATTTGATTTTGAATAGTTACATTACGTTATAATTTTAAAAAATCCAGTTGTTACAGGCAGTAAAATAAATACTTTAATCTAAATGAAATTATATGGACATTAAACACCATTTTTCGAACGTGTCTGAGATAAAAGGCTTAAAACTTTTAACATAATTTAAAGCCGACTTTATTGAATAAAATGGATAATTAATATTAACCCAAAAAAGTTATTTAATAATTCCCACAAAACCCTAAAAGTAACAATCTTTAAAACTTTTTTTTTCAGAAGTCTAATTCGATCTGAAAACCCCTCCAACTAAACCAATTAAGGCTCTTTTAAATTAATTAATTCATACCCAATGCCCCTAGGGGATAAACTTTTGGTAACCCTTTCTTAGTACTTATGTTACATTTCAGAATACTGCATTAAATTAGTTCTTCTAAGAATAATTGGAGTTCTTAGTACTATTTTACACGCACCTCGTAAAATATATACAGGGTAGAAATTATTTTTGGGTCAGTGAGGGCAGCTACCAGAGCCAGAGTAGCTACGCGAAAATGATCTTAGAAGACCTTCCCTCGATTTATAATGTATTATTTATATGTTTGTTTTTTTTTTCGAGATAAAGATAGAGATATGAGGAGTGTGAAGTAATCATGAATACATGTTTCCCCTGAGGTATAGGTAACTAATTTGAAAATAATCTATATATTACGTATGACAAAAAATGTTACATAAACGTGTTCAACTGGTTTTTTATTGTATAAAAATAAAGTACTTAGTACGTATTAGCTAGATGCGTACAATTTAATTAACCCTGCCTTTGAAACGACTAAACAAAAGAAAATAAACAGATATCAATAGAAATTCCTCGTAACTTAAATTCTTTTTGCACTGTGCCAAAGAGAATGGAACTTGTTATTTTAAAAACGGCGTATCTTAGTAGAACTTCTTTGTGACTTAAGACGTTTTTAAATAGAAGGATGCACTTGCACTTAGTTCCTGATATAATGAAGTGCATTTTCTAGTTCCCGTGGCGAAGATGGCCCTGTGATTACGGTTTAATGGACTTCCCCCGTTCAAGGGGTGTGTTTTATTTTCCATTTCTTAATGGGAATGTATTCTGAATGGATGGTCCTATTAACCCATATGTTTTTAAATCATTAGTAAATAAGCTCACTCAAATTATCAGTACTCACGTAAGTCGATGATTACTCGACATGTCTCCCATTTTTTTTAATGTGTCGAAGGTAGACATCTGGGTGCTTAGACAAGTTGTCAATCTTTATTTTTCATCATTATCAGCCTATGTTAGTCCACTGCTGGACGTAGGCCTCTCCTATTAACTGTGCGTTTAGACGCATTAGGAGGTAAATGCCCATAATCGCCACGCTGGGCAAGCGGATTGGCGATCGCAGTAATGTGTCCACTATGATGACGCTGCTGCCCATCATCAATCTTGTAGAATGGTCAGTGACACTTCAATCCCTTAGTCGACTCTTACGACACCCGCAGGAAGAGTTGGGGCGGTGACAAATGTATTCTTGCTGCCGTCACCACACGGTAAAAGTTGTCAATCGCTAGCGCTTAATCGTTGATCGTAAACGAAAGGCAGCTAAATGTCTTTGTCGCACTATTATGAAAGAGTGACAGAGAGGGAAAACTACGATACGCTACTAAGCGTCAGCGATTGGCAAATCGGCTAAGCACCCTGAGCTCTCAGCCCACCCGATGGAAAGCGGGAACTGAGGCCCATGGACATAGTGACCAAAAAATCGCCTATGCGCTGCCTACCCTGAGGACTTAGATGGATTTCCTCTATACCAATAGCGGCAGGTTAACGGGGTAGCTATCCGGGTAGACCATGCACGAGGTTCTACCACCAGCAAAGAATCCTCGTCATGAGTACTCGTTTGTATTGTAGTATCCATATGAATCCTTATTTTATACAGGATCTAAATATTAGATGTCATATACCAAAGAAAAAATACCGAAGCTTACTAACGCCTGAGGTGGGATTTGAACCCAACCCAGGTCATCATATTTCGCGACTGATGCCTAAACCACTCGGCCACTCCAGCCATCCAGTTAAACATCACCCGCTTATGAGGAAATGGGTCCAAATACCACTTCCGGCGTTGGTATGCTTCTGTATTCTTTCTTTGGTATATATGACATCTAATATTCAAATATTTAGGTTTATATACATAGCCGTATAGTGGCGGCAGTAAGAATACATTTGTCACCCACCACCCTAACTCCTAGGGGTGTCGTATGAGTCGACTAAGGGATTGAAGTGTCACCGACCATTACTTGATAAAAGATCGATGATGAATAGCGTCATCATAGTGGACACATTACTGCGATCGCCAATCCGCTTGCCCAGCGTGGCGATTATGGGCATTTACCTCCTAATGCGTCTATACGCCTATACGCATAGTTAATAGGAGAGGCCTACGTCCAGCAGTGGACTATCATACGCTGATGATGATGATATACATAGTAGTTGTTATTATTATTTATTATTTGTTGTAGTTGTTAAGACTTTAAAAAATATACAGGAAATTATGCTCGGGACATAGATACTTACGTACTTTTCAAGACACATTTAATACCGACTCGTATATTACTTACCGAGCTTTAAAAAAGACTTAAATAATTGACATTCCAACCTTGTTACGACTATTTAGAGGCCTCAGAATCGCCCTGGACATTATGTGCCGCCTCAATTCAAAAAGGGCTTAAATCAATAACGTTCAAATGTTCTTACGGCTTTTTAGATTGGAGTTTTAAGGGCCCCATAACATGTGCGGGTCATAAATCGAGGACACGCACGAGCAAGCAATCTGGGAGGCAGCTGGGACTGTCCTTAGAGGGTTTATAAAATGTGTAGTAAGTACTGGATACGGCTAAGTAACTTCTGGAAGTCACAAGTGTTGTGAAACAAATAAAATTTTAACAGAGTTCAAAAAGGAGGAGGTTCTCAATTCGACTGTTTTTTGGATCTCGATCACTCCAAGAATCGTGGACCGATTTTTAAAATTGTGTTTTTAAGTCGCCTCACTTAAATGATAAATACTAACTATACTAATGTCTTATACCAACAGAAAAAACATCAAGTTGGTAAAATAAATATAACAGTATACTAAGGTAAGGACGCTATCTTTACTTTCAAATAGTACATTACGACACAAGTGCGAAAAACATGAAATTCTAAACGAGTGGCGATGTTTTAAAACACGACCGATAGGGAGTGTTTTAAATCGACACGAGTTACGAATTTCGTTTTCGCACGCGTCTCTTACGACGTTTTTTAGTACAGATGGCCCTCCGAAGTTTCAAACCTGACATAAAATGACACACTTCTCGCACTAGAGCCTAAAATAGGCATCATCTGTAGTAAAAAATACTGTTTTAAAACGTATCAAAAAGTATTTGTAAAATTATTTCCGTTTATGTATATTGTAGCTTCACGTGGTAATAAATTTTCGTACTAGAATTGGCGCAAGATTTACTTCTTGTTTGAGGACTATAGGTTTTGGGACTAACTTGGAAAGGAGTGACGGTTTCTTTATAAGATGTACGCAGTGTTTGTGTGTTTGTTTAGGTCGCTTGTTGGTTTAGTCCTCAGCCAAGCCAATTGAGTGATATAGCACTGATAGCTGCGGCAATCCATTAGAGTTTAGACACTTTAGACAGGCCTACGTACCTTTTCAGTTACTTAATCTGGCTTTCACATCATCAGCCTATGTTAGTCTACTGCGAGACGTAGGCCTCTGCTATTAACTATGCGTATAGACGCATTACGAGGTAAATGCCCATAATCACCACGCTGGGCAAGCGGATTGGCGATCGCAGTAATGTGTCCACTATGATGACGCTGCTGCCCATAAACAATCTTTTATTAAATAATGGTCAGTGACACTTCAATCCCTTAGTCGACTCTTACGACACCCTCAGGAGGAGTTGGGGTGGTGACAAATGTATTCTAACTGCCCCCACCACCAGGCCATTGGCTTTGGGTAGCTTGAAAGTGGTTGGCAACTTTAGTGTCTATACACGCGTACGATATTGATCGGTATAAAACTAACTGAACTTGAAAACCACCATTTTAGCTCTCGCAACTTAATGAGCACAACAAATAAATATATTTGAAGTAAATCATAAATAATTCCTGATATCAGCACCAGAGTGAGACCTGCTCGCGTGGCGGTGGATGGCTGTTTGTCGTGAATGCTTGCGATTCTGCGAGAGGATTGATGATAGAGTGTCCAGTGTATTTTGATAATTGTATTTAGTTTCACGGTGTATTAGTTATGTAACTGTAATGTTGTGTAAATATACAGCGTGTGGCCTACAACCGGGGCGAAATTTAAATGGTGCATTAATAAGCTAAGCAACAATCATTTCCACATAAGTATAGTCATTAATTCTTTCTTTTTTTTGCATTTTTTTTCCTTGGAAATTTTGTTATTATGGGTTCTTTTACTTGACTTTAAATTTATTAATAACTTTTCATTTTTGTTACATTGAAAAATGTACAAAAACTTAAAAAAAACGTACCAAATTAGTGTAAAAATAAAACCAAAATAACTATTATGACAGTACCTGGTATACTAACTTGACGTCTTGCGACTGACAAGCTACGATATCTTGATGCCGAGATCCAGTACTTCGGGTCCATAACTTTGAATAACAATATCTCCAAACTTATCAATTTTTAAACATCGGGACCTTTACAGGATTATTGCGGATAGCCTAAGGAGTCACCCATTTCATTTTTCTCCCGTGTTCAAGGCCACACACTATATTTAAATAAATAAAACTAAACGTCGCAGCAGCTCATGGTACGACTATAGGTATGGTTTGGAGTTAAATCTATCAAGATTTACGGACTGTCCGACGTCCGTTCGAATTGCTTTACCTCGGGGGCAGCTCCATTCGGAAATGGTTCCGTTTGGCTTCGGGCACAAGATAACAAGATTCCAATTGCTACACGGATTCGACTGTACTTAATGGTTTGGATGAACCGGACATCGAAGCCTGCTTACGAAGATGGAGGTACCGGGTTCAAATGTCAGCGAGGGCATTATTCGTGTCTTAAGATCACAAATATTTGTTCCTTGGTCGTGGTTGTTTATGTATATAAGTATCTAAATACGAGATTACGAGTATATGTATTTAGGTATCTATTAAACAGTTTGTGTCTATGATACTGGCTTTTATCGAAACCGAGGAATGCGATGCAGATGTCTAGCCAAACCGTGAACATTGTTCGATCCAAAATGCAAAATTTAAAAGTAATTAACTTTCTAAGAAAAGTTAATTGAGAAGCTATGTACTTCAAAATGAATCGTTAATTTGCACTTGACAATGTCAGATCGCAGGCACTCACAACGCTTGACAACTAAGCAGTACACGCGTTACATTGATCGTTCGGAGGAAATAAAAATAATTGTACGGTAAATTTAATTATTTGTCAAATGTTAGTACTTGAAAACGATTGCTAGTAATGCGTATTATTATTATTACCCATTTTCGTAAAAGCCCGGGTCACGGAAACACACTGTATAATCATAATAAGCCTTAATTAAGCTTTCCGTGGCACTAGGCCGATTTGCGTGAGATGTCCGTGAATATATAACTATTTATTATTGTTTATTATTTGTCTGAAACCGAAAATTTCGTGCTATCTTTGTCACTCCTATTGAGTCATAATATAATATCGATTGGTTTGGAGATTATATTATCAAATTGTTTAGGGATTGTTTGTTTAAAGGATACAATAATGTTATTAAGCAATAAAAACCGGCCAAGTGCGAGTCGGACTCGCGCGCAAAGGGTTCCGTACCATTATCAATTTATTATTAAAAAAATACAGTTATATCAACCTACCTCAAAAACTATAGGAGATAATTGAATCAAACCAAAAATCGTTGATAGAGTTTATTAATGTGCATAACATATATTTTTTTTAGAATTTTATATCGCGTAGTTTAAAAAATAGAGGGGGGGACACATTTTTCAGACTTTGAGAGCTGATATCTCGAAAACGATTTGCTTAAATAAAAATGAGATTTATAAACCTTCATATCATTTTTAAAGACCTTTCTATTAATACCCCACACGCTTATATACAACTAAAATTTTTTTTCTATCCCTCAGTTACATGTATGGAGGGCCCCCACCCCAATGGTTTTTTTTACAATTTAGTATCATAATCCTGTAGCGGTTCATACAACACATATTCTTACCAAATTTCGTTACTGTAGCATTTATAGTTTCCGAGTAAATCGGCTGTGACAGACGGACAGACGGACAGACGGACATGACGAATCTATAAGGGTTCCGTTTTTGCCATTTTGGCTACGGAACCCTAAAAACGTATTTTACATACGATTTAGTTTTAGAGTGTCGCTCCTTATTTAGTGTAGTTTGCCCTATTTGTTCCAAACACTAAGCTTCTTTCCGCCCAACTACAAATCGGCAATAAATTGTAAACTGACGTAACTTTATTAAGCCACACTCGAGCGTTATGTTTAAGCATTAGCTAATTAATCGTTTTTAGGGTTCCGTAGTAAGGAACCCTTATAGTTTTGCCATGTCCGTCTGTTTGTCTCTCTGTCAGTCCGTCTGTTCGTCTATCCGTCTGTCCGCTTGTCTGTCCGCAGCATAGCACATAGCGCCGTTAGTATTAGAAATTGTAATTTGGAACAGGTATACATAGTGATTACGGTGACAAAGTGGTATGGTAGAATAATTAAAAAAATTGACCTCTACACGTAAAGTGGGGATTATTTTTTCATTTTGCTGTAATATTATAGTGTGCGGTATCGTTGAATAAAAGGGTCCCAATTTTTTTTTCTAATGTGAGTATTTTCGAAGGGAAACGCTTCAAAAAAAATTGTGTCGTCGTAATAATGCTCTCGCCAGGATTCGAACCCGGAACCTCCAGCTTCGTAGGGAAGGTCACTACCAACCAGACTATGGAGGTTGAAGTTTACCCTAACAATTGGTTCGAAACACTAAGCCTACACATCGGTAAATTGTAAACTAAGGTAACAGTATTAATCGCTCGAGCGGTCTCTTTGAGGCAATTGAGCTCATTGAGCCTATCAAAGCGTTTACGTCGAGTTATTCTCGACTTTCGGGGAATCCCGGGTCGTAACCATGATCTGTAGACGTACCACGAGTTGTAAATAAAAAGTTACGTTAGCTTTTACATGATACGTAAAGTAGGACGGTGGTGTGGTCACGTATCACGTATGGCGGAGGAGAGAGTGGCAAAGCGTATATTATACTCTGAGCTGGAGGAGGGCAAGCGACAGCATGGCGGTCAACTCCTCCGGTACAAGGATGTCCAAAAACGTCACTTGAAGAGTTGTAATATAGAGCCCTCTCGATGGGAGCGTCTGGCAGCACAGCGGCCAGAATGGCGCAGGTTGGTTAACAACAAGGTATGGGAGTTCGAGGATCAACGTAAAGTTGACCTTGACATCAAACGCGATCAGCTCAAGGCCCGTCCACCTGCTGCTATCACGTATAATTACGTTAACAAAATACTTACGTGTCCTCAATGGTTTCGCCGCAAAGATAGGCTATATCGTCGATTGTAATATGAATTAATGTAACCACCAAAATGACGAAATTGAGTTAAGTATACCGTTCGACTGCAAATTTCTTGCTCTATCGAACGGTGTATATAACTTTTTAATATTCAGAAAAAAATGTCGAATACGTTAACAAAAACTTTGCCATTTTATTAGGTTTCTACGTTTTTATTAACGTATGTAACGGTTTCAAAAAATCATAGACAATATTTTAACGTAAGTACGAATTTATAAGTACAAAATCCGTCCTTCCTAATGTACTCACCATATTTTAATAAATGTCAATGCTGTAAGCGCCATTAGTATTGTATGGCTCATAAGCAATTCGGTTTCAATTTGTGAGTTACACTAAATTACGAAATCCACTTTTGATGATTTTCATTAAATTATTAACGTAACTCCAAATTTTTTTCAAAATATTTAACGTAAGCACCTGCCATTTCCCGAACTACAACTGTGGTCGCAGTTAGTAACTGTGCGTTAAATAGACCGCTCAAAAATAAAACAAACAAGATAAACATCATTTAAATAGGATAATTAACTTAAAAGATACAACTTAATTTATAAATGTCAAATTCGTTTTTGGGCCCCCCTGAAAAATCGTCATTTGGTGGTTACATCTATATATATAAAAGAAGAAGCTCCCTTATAAAGATGCACGCACAGCCTAAACCCCTGGTCCTATAGACTCCAAATTTGGCACGTAGGTTCCTTTTATGGTGTAGACGAGCACTAAGAAAGGATTTTTCAAAATTCACCTTCTAAGGGGTTGAAATGGGGGTCCAAAGTTTGTATGGCGAAATAAGATTAGTTGAACTATTTTATCCGAAACTTCGCAAGAGTATTCTTTAAAGTAATTAAGTAAAGGTATGTTTAAGGTTTTTTGAAAATTCAACCCCTGAAAAAGGTAAAAAGGGTGACGAAGTGAAAAAATCAAGTTGGGTATCGTTTCTATGGTTTATCGGGACGTAGATCACGAATACAATAACGATTTTGAAATTTAACGCGGCGGACGTGAAATACTATGTACACGGTTATGGTGTGATGGGGTAAAATTCGAAAAAAAACAATACAGTTTTATTATTTATGTTCATTTCTGGTTCTAAAGATTCCAAATTTAGCGCGTAGGTTTCTTTGAGGGTGTAGGGGTGCTCTAAAAAAGGTTGAGTCGAAATCCACTCCTTAGAGGGTGCAATGGGGGTCCAAAGTTTGTATGGCGAAACAAAGTTAGTTAGACTATTTGTCCGAAACTTCGTAGGAGTATTCTTCAAAGTAATAGAGTAAACATATGTTGCAGGATTTTTGAAAATGTAACCCCTGAAAAAGGTAAAAAGGGCGATGAAGTGAAAAAATCAATTTGGGTATCGTTTCTATGGTTTATCGGGACGTAGATCACGAAAATAATAACGATTTTAAAATTTAACGCGGCGGACGTGTAATACTATGTACACGGTTATGGTGTGATGGGGTAAAATTTGAAAAAAAAACAATAGAGTTTTATTATTTATGTTCATTTCTGGTTCTAGAGATTCCAAATATAGCGCGTAGGCTTCTTTGAGGGTGTAGGAGTGCTCTAAAAAAGGTTAAGTCAAAATCCACTCATTAGAGGGTGCAATGGGGGTCCAAAGTTTGTATGGGGAAACTATTTAAACTCTTTTATCCAAAACTTCACAGGAGTATTCCCAAACATAAATGACTAAAGAGATGTTTTAGGGTTTTTTGAGAATTCAACTCTTGAAAGTGGTAAAAAGGTTAACAGTAAAAAAACAACATGGTTATCGTTTCTATAGTCTATCGTGTCGCTGTACAGAGGTGTACGTGAAATACCATCTCCTCTTTTATGGTATCATGGGCTTGCGGGTTATGACAGGGGTATCGTTTTTGTGTTTATTTCTGATTCAAAAAATTCTAAATATAGCATGTTAACCAACGTTAATAACCTTTTAAGTTTTCCTGAGTTTTCACGCGATAGTAATCAAAAGTACATATTATCTGTGTATTCAAGAGGTTTTTTTATAAAGTCAAAACAGCCGTCACCATAAATTTCGTCATTTTTGATCCAATTGTGTAATTCGATGTATCGGGATCCCAGAGGTTCTTATTGACAAACTGCAAAAAAGGCTGCCTCATTCAATTTCCGTTTCGATATTGTCCGTCATAAAAATCGGTGGTAATCAGAAGTTCTGACTGATCTGTTCATCATAATGAAGCAGAAGTCAAATTTGCAAGAAACTGTAACAATCTTGATTTACTTCTAATGTTAATCAGCTCGGCTAATTATGGTCATCTTTGTAAGTCCTGGGAAACGACAAATGATAGTTTATCATCAAAACACAACAATCACCTATGTGAGTGTATGTACACTTTTAATGATAAAAAACATTTGTCGGTTACCAGATGGTAAAGATGACCATAATATGATAGCGTGATTCCTACGGAATTTGAAGTCAAAATTGCAAGAAAAGTTTGCCATCTCGAATTTAGGTTTTAAGTTTAAAACGCCCGTGATAAAAATTGATAAAACGCGGCCGAACCGCGGGTAAAAGCACCACCCGCCACACTTAAAAGGTGTTAAACGGTTAAGGCAAATGCGAGATAATCGCGGGAAAACATTAACACGCAGTGAATAGAGATATTAGTACGCGGGCGAAGCCGCGGGTAACTGCTAGTTAATTCATATTACAACTGACGATATTAGCCATGTACGAGCGCATGAGCGCAAAAATACCGATTAGGAGTCGGAGTGGTCGCCATGGCCGAAATCGGTCGGACTCATCATCATCAAAGTAGGACGATGGCCTCTCGCTCCATTTTATATATGTAGTTTAACAACTTGTGGCAATAAACTTTTTTTATTTTTATTTTATTAGTGCGACAAAGACAATTAGCGTTAGCGATTGGCTCCTTGGCTACGCACTCTACTGTCGTGTTACCTGTACTGTAGCCATACCATGACTTTGCAAGTATCGGTAACGTTAGGTTTTATTCGATACGTAAAGTAGGCCATCGCGCTCACTCCAATGTGTCAGTGTGAGCGCGATAGAAATGCATTACGTATCGAGTAAAACTTTACGTATCCTTTACTTTCCAACCAATGGTAACGCTATAGGAAAGACATTAGAACCTAAATCAGTACACGACCCTAATCATTTTGTACTCAAGTGTTTTTAATTTAACAATGTTAAACGACGCGTATACAAAACCTTGATATGGAAATCTATATCAGGTTCATATTATCGTTCAATAATACTTTTTCATACCGTATACGCAGTACAAGGTTTTGTATACGCGTCGTTTAACATTGTTAAATGAAAAACACTTGAGTACAAAATGATTACGGTCGTGTACTGATTTAGGTTCTAATGTCTTTCCTGTAGCGTTACCATGGGTTTGAAAGTAGTAAATAAATATTTACTGTAATCGTTAATCGGCCGTGTGGTGACGGCAGTAAGAATACATTTGTCACCACCCCAACTACTCCAGCTGGTATCGTAAGAGTCGACTAAGGGATTGAAGTGTCACTGATCATTATTTGATAAAAGATTGATGATGGGCAGCAGCGTCATCATAGCGGACACATTATTGCGATCGCCAATCCGCTTGCCCAGCGTGGCGATTATGGGCATTTACCTCCTAATACGCATAGTTAATAGGAGAGGCCTACGTCCAGCAGTGGACTATCATAGGCTGATGATGATGATGATGATGATGATAAATAGTTTAAAAAATATTTGAAATGATAATGTTGCTAGTATTTTCTGTGACAAATTCCACCTGATTTCCCGTATTTATTGACCGCGAGTGTAGTAGATATATTTACTTGTAAATTGTTGTATAATACGATAACCATAGATAAGAGATCCGCTTTCCACCCTGTACTGAAATAGCTAAAGTGTAAGTGTGTCAAACTTCAGTAGAACATTAGTTGTTAAACCACACGACCGCCATGTTTCTCGAGCAGTTTACATATTTGTGTGGGAGTGTCGCTAGGTTTTCAGCTATGCTATTCTCTTATTTACACATTCGACGCTGCGTTTGTCAACGAGCTCGACGTCGAGACAGCCTTGTCTAAAATCCTAGCTGTTTGATTTGACATTAGGAATCGAGGCTGTGAGCGAGGTTGTGGGCGAGTTCGTCGCTGTTTTTCGTTAGAGAATACGAAGTTCATACATTAAACGTCAAATTCTCGACGTATTGTAGTTCCAGCTCACGCCGCATTCGTCGCCGAGCACTAGTGTCGTTTAAAGTACATTAGTGAATGCCATTTTTAGGCTCGACGCTGCCGCAGCGCTGACACAGCGCTGACAGCAAGGCGGTTTCCTTAGTGAATAACACTGCTGTATGTTACGTAGGCTTTATGTTATACATATTGGGCCAACATTTATTTGTTATTTCATTCATTTATTTGTTCATTTGTTAGAAATATGTAATATATACAGAGATCGGACAAATGTGCGTCATTGTTCGCAATAATAAGGACATGACTCCAAAACTGAGAATAACTGAACGAATAATTTCTTGCAATTTGATTTCGAAGCTTTAACGCTTTGAGCGCAGGGAACTTCCGAGGGGAGTTGTCTGTGGGAGGTCCATTTTCGCTACAAAGCGGAAAAATCACGGGATCGGCTACGAGCGTAGCGCGTAGCACTCGTCCGCAATGAAAGTGTTAAGGTGACTAATTAAAAAAGTTTTCATAGTTACCGGTGTCAAATAGGGCGTTTTCTGAAAAAGTAAATGGTTATTTGTGTTCGTTTTTAGTAAAACGTCCCACTTTGTCGCTTACCATAAAGACGAGATTTCCTTGTATCTTCATAAAAGAAACTGACAAAGCGGCTCTATGGCAAACGACAAAGTGGGACGTTTTACTAAACTCACTCACAATTATTCAATCAAATTTGGAGTCATGTACAATTGTACATATTATTGCGAACAATGACGCACATTTATCCCATGTCTGATTATATATAATTTTATATGCTGAGAAATGAGTGCGAAGTGAAAAACAGCAGTCGAACAAGCTAACAGCAGATGCTGAGTCCGAGCCTATTTAATTGCCGTATATGTAATTTGTATTTTTTCTTATTTTTTTTTAGCTAACAATAACGTATTGTATCCTTTTACTAAGTTCCTCCTTTTTTTAAGTTTACTTGACCGACTACTACGAAAAATCCTCATCATTAAGTATCACTTTTTTTTTTGCTTTTACGAAGGCTCAAGGTCTAAGGCGGTCTTTAGAATACGAAAATTCCTTGGGGTATGTTTTATTTTTTTATTTACGTACATCAATGCTATTTTGATGCGTTTTTAGCGTAAAATTTTGAATTTAGTATTTTTTTATCCTACTTGTATCAAAGTGAGGTCGCTAATTTTTTTGTCAGTAAATGCTTTATTTGTAGTAATACTTTTACAAAAAGAAACTAGTTAAAAAACCCAAAACTTTTTTTTTATTAATAAATTTCCTCATTCCAGAATTTCTCAAAAAAAATTTTTCAAAAATGCATAACTCGAAAACTACAAAAAATCGGCTAACATACATGGGGTATATTCTGATAGCTCATGACGTGAGGAATCTAAAAAAAATTTTTTGACGTCAAGGTTTGGACCACCCTGTATAATTTTACGTTAATACTAATAAATATAAACATTAAAAATTACATTATAAATTAACTTACAATATTGAAGTAATAAAGCTAGATTTTAAAAGTAAACTTAACTTAAAAACCAAAATTATATAGGTACATAAAAAAAAACATGGCAAAAATACCCGTCAATATCCGCTCCTTCCGGTGCAAAGGTGCCCATAACATAACACTCACGGCATTGCCGCGTTGGATAGCTATGGCCAACCTCTGCACCAGAAACGATTTGGAGCGGTGGTCTTCTCCCCTTTGCCTGAGTCGACGCCCTATGTCACTAGAAGTTTCGCGTTCTTCCCCCAGCACCCTGCTGTTTCGACGGCAAAAGGCACAAAGAGGTACCCTGACCCTAAGGGAGCGTATTTTTGCCGCAGCCTGAGCCTCGGCTGCCGCTCCAGATTATAGAAGAATATAAAATAATTTTAACTAAAAATGTTTGTGACTTCAAGGTTTAAAATTTTAACTTGGTAATAAAATCAAGATAGTGTTCTAAACTTGCATGATTATGGAATAATGCAAGTTTTTAGGTATGTTTACATTTTTTTGGTTTCTACTGCTAAACTGTATAGGTTTCGTTACAGTTTGAAGTAATATTAATAATACACGCTGTAAAATTAAATATAATATGGACGATGACAATAAAACAACTTCACAACAATAACATGAAGTTTGTGACTCGTGGCGTTAATTATTACCGCGAAAGCTACTTGAGTACTTAACAATAACATTCTCACACTTGCCGCAATGTACAGTCACCCTCGATAATACGACACAACGAAGGCCGCAAATACCAGTGTGTCACTCTAATACGCCGTGTAATACGCTCTAATTTGCCGTGTGGTGACAGCAGTAAGAATACATTTGTCACCACCCCAACTCCTCCTGCGGGTGTCGAAAGAATCGACTAAGGGATTGAAGTGTCACTGACCATTATTTGATAAAACATTGATGATGGGCAGCAGCGTCATCATAGTGGACACATCATAAGCTGGTGATGATCGTGAATAAAAAAAGCTATTTTTGGTGTCTTATGGGTTCACTTTTTTTGTTGTTATCTGTCACATCATCTAGGAGTGATTGAAAAAGATTGATGATGGGCAGCAGCGTCATCATAGTGGACACATTACTGCGATCGTCAATCCGCTTGCCCAGCGTGGCGATTATGGGCATTTACCTCCTAATGCGTCTATATGATCTAATACGATACATGAACATAGCTATGTAAAACGAACCAATCATAATACGTGACATAGCGTCGGGGATAGTGTAATAACGTGTAACTAACAAATTAATTTAGAGTCAATTTGAGTGTCAATTGTTTGATATTTAAACTCGTATCTGCTTTGGTAGTTGGGTCATTTGCAGAAAAAGTGTACCTTTTAATGTCACGAAAATAAGTATGTAAATTGAGATTTCTCAGTTTGGTTTGAACAAATTTGAGATTTTTTTTTATCAGTTTCGTTACATTTCGTTTCATACATTTAGTATGGGAGTAACTAAACTGAGTAATCTCCATTTACATACTTATTTTCGTGACATTAGGGACATTTTTTTTTGTTTCATAACTGATAAGTATGCACGATGCCGAGTCAAATGTATTACAGTCCATGATCGCAAAAAAAATTAAAAGGTACACTTTTTCTGCAAATGACCCAGTTACGCGGTATAATTTTTCTTTACCAAAATAATAAGCTAAGACTTTAATTAAACGCACCTATTTACGATATGAACTAGGACTATATAATTACAAAATCAACAAAATATTTATTTAATGTTATGTAACATCGCCATACTTTTTATTGAGGCAATTGTCGATGGACCTTCTGAAGTTTGGGTTTTCGAATTTGGTCCAAAGTATGTTACATTACACTGCCGTGCAATTCCTAAACCACAGTAACTGACAAAAGTCGATTTTGAGATAATAGCAAAAAACAGTTTTAAAGTTATATATTTTCCAAGATTTGATAGTTATTGAGATTTTATTTTGTCCAAAATGAAGTATTAAAATCATACAATATGATAAATTAAAAAATAC
>JALPQI010002994.1:0-93261 GCA_025490895.1 Thaumatotibia leucotreta
ATTCGGCAAAATTTTTGCCAAACCCGAACCACTTTCGGTCGTCAATTGAGTATCATCAACTGAGTGAAAATTTGTCTACTGAAACCTTGATATTGTAACTTCTGTTAGACACTTATTTATATGCATTTTCAACGATAAGGAACGGCTATGTGGAACTCCTGGAGTTGCAAGCTTTGATTGTAAGCTCGAAAATTGTTATCATTTTAATCCCCTGTGACACAATCTACCATTCATATCTTACTTGCACAGAAATGAATGGGGGTAAAAAGGGTAATCCTATGTAGTCAGATAAAGATAATAATAATATTCAATCAAATTAAGAGGATTTCCAGATCCTACTTAGTATCTGGATTAAATTTTTATTTTAAATGTAGGAGACACAGGAATATTTGTCGTTCCGATGTCACAGAGACTATAAAATATCTCAAGACGCTTGTTAACATGGTTCATCGTAGATATGTCTAACAAATGTATATATATTTATTAATATCCCACTTTATGAGTTTCATAAAATTTTACACAGCAAAAAAATAACTATATTCCCGTTACCAGTGTGGTTCTGGCACCCAGAATAGACCTAATGCTAACTAGTAGCCCCGTTTAAGTAAGTACTATGATCAGACTTAAACCACATTCAGGCCTTGAATATCAAATGATCATGTCCGTTCGCAGCGCCATCAATTACAAACGGTATCGAAATCCGTGATGGAGCGCATGTGATCTGTGCCATCCTCGCTAGTTAGCGTCGTGACGAGCTGGCGCAACGGCGGCGGAGCCCTAGGGCTGCTAGCACCGCATCATTGCTATTGCGACACGGTACTCGTCCACAACCCTATACAAGGTGTGACAAAACTTGTGCTAATCCCGCCAAGAGCTTAAGTATCTATCGTATTCTATTTAGATATGAAGGTGCATGCAGACCAAAAGAGCATTCGCTGTTCTATCCCCCTACTCTACGAAATTCGATCGTTACACGAAACGTGATTCGTTGATTTCGTAGAGTAGGGGGATAGAACAGCGAATGCTCTTTTGGTCTGCATGCACCTTTAATTTGCAATTTCAGTAGCCGTAATCATGAGTTAAGGATACGTAAAGTAAAGGATATATGTTGGGTTTTACTCGATACGTAATACATTCTGTCGCGCTCCTATTAACATATTGGAGCGAGCGCGATGGCCTTGTTTACGAATCGAGTAAAACGTAACGTTACCGATACTTGCAAAGTCATGATACGGCTACATGTTTCAATTCAAGTGTTTGCAAATAAAATAGGTATTGTAGACCTTGTACATCTCGAGTAGATCGAGAGATATTGTAGATCTCGAATATATTGAGTAAATATACCCTTTACAAAAACATATATGAACTTTGAGTTAATAGCGGTTCGATCTAGGTGTGCGATATCTACGTATAAATTAAACGAATATATTTTCATGTGTACAAATTTAATCAGGACCGTCAAAAGGTTTATGCATAGTATAAACACAAATCTGAACGTTTCGTCCCAATTGGAAATTCCAAATATATACCTAGGTACGCTCATTCATGTAGATATGTGTTTCGACGATCAATACGTTTAATCAAACTGTATACAGGAATTCTATCCTTTCCGAGATGGTAGCATAAAATGAATGGGTACCTTCAAGGCGCGCAGAGGTATACGTTTTTATTTAACTTCCTATTCATTAAAACCTAGCCGAACATATTCAAAGTCTGTTGATATTATGTTTGTGTGGTCACCCTATTGAACAATAATTTTGTTCTTCACCTCTTACTTTTAGCCATCAGTCCGCGTCACTGCATTGAATACTGTACCTCGTCAAATCACAGGCTATTAAACAACACTATTGAACCAACCTAATCATAATTGTTCATTTTCATTACTGCGAATACTGCGTTTGCCCCATGTATATACAGCGTGTAAATCTAATACGGGCGATCAATTAAACCAGGCATGGGATACATTAGTGTAATCATGGATTACAAGATTTTTTAAAAGTTACTCTTAATTATGACCCCACACAATTTTTTTAAGATTATCGGAGCAGCAATGTAGGTTCGAACAATTGTTATTGTTTATGTGGCAGTTACGTCATCTGCTTTTGAAATTAGCTGTCAACGAGTGTTTAACTCGCGTATGTTACTCTACATTGCGCGCCGAATTATTTTGTATGGAAAATTATGTTGTTCTAATTTTAAGTAAAAGTTATTTGAATGTACTTATTATGTCGTAAACTAGCACCCGTTAAGAGCTTCGCCCGTATTAGACCCTGTATATGTATATGTGTGTGTATAATAATTAATAATGTATAAAGCCACATATTCTTTCTAATGAATGAATGGTTATAGTCGATAACATAAACATAATAACAATAGATAATGTAAAATAATCTACACAGGTAGGTAACACAAGGCCGAAAGCACTAAAGTTAGAATGTTGAAGTTGTGCATAGATCGATGTTGAAATAATTGTTACAAGTTAAGTAACCTCTTTTAGTGTGAAAAATTTTACCCCTAATGATGTGGAAATATGTATGAAAATTATCTAATTTTGAAGTTGACCTATAAATCACATTTTTAGGAAATGAAATAAGACGTCGAATACTGTTGCAAGCCTGACAGTGGATTTAGACCAAACAAACATTCGCTCATTTTATCCCCCACTCTACCAAATCAACCCGAAATCAACGAATTTCAACGAATGACGTTTTGTGTAACGAACGAATTTCGTAGAGTGAGGGATAGAATGAGCGAATGCTCGTTTGGTCTAAATGCACCTTTATCTATCACACGCGGACGAAGTTGCGGGCGGAAAGCTAATAATAATTATATGTGTTGGTACTATTTAACCTTCAGCGTTGGTAAACTTCGGTATCTTTTCTTTATTATTAAATAGTAGCATTATTATTAAATCTAAAAACACGGCCAAGAGCATGTCGGGCCATGCTCCAAAGAGAATAAAATCACTACGTTTTAAGAGACGGCACTCCCGAACAAGCCCAAAACCGAGTTATGAAGGTACTTTGTACCAACGTACAAAATATATGTCAATACTACCAACTTAAAAAAGCAACACTAGAGCTCGACACTCACTACACTTCCTGTTTGTCGATATCGATAAAAGTGCAATTATTTTTATAAAGCGATTATCGATAAATTATGTTGCACTCTATTTGTGCATTAGCTTGCCTTATTTAGATAGATTTGATTTGCCATTGAAGTAATTTCTTATTTAATTAGTAACTGTTATCGTTTGCAGTTACTAATTATATATTCAATAATGAAATGAAAAAATAATTAGCTACTAAGATAAAATAATTTGATACTGACATGTCTGGATCAAGAGGAAATCTTGACAAAAATACGCCAGAAGTTCGTTTTAATTCACGCCGAACAAAACACACTTCACATTTCCTTATTGTTGTGCCCCCCATTTAGACGAAACATTTAAATATTTTGTATAAAACACAATAAAACATGAACCCGGGATCAGCTTTCATAATAAACAATTAGACGGTACGTTTCTGACACTGACGTTTTACCTATTTAGGTGGTAAATAAAAGTATAATACGTCTAAGTTTGAAGGCCAGTATGATTATGTGCAAATAAAATGCAACAGTAGGCATTTTAATTCTATAAGATTATATTTATGTCTCAATGTTGGTACCAAATGGTTTCATAATTTACCATAGTATGAAGTGTCGAGGGGCTGCCATGCTCAGTGTAGGGTTCCGTAGTTATTCAAAAACGGCTTGACCAGTTATGTTCGAAATAGTTCTATTTTAAAGTATTCTATAAGCCCACTATTCATGGTTTTTTTTATATGACTTGGACCTACGGAACAAAAGTTAGAGGGGGGCGACATAATTTTTTTTCTTCTGGAGCGATTATCTCCAAAAATTTACTTTGGAAAAAAACTTTATGTAAAGATCTTACATATCTTTATGTATAGATTCTTTTTAAGAGACATATTCAATTATACCCCATACTATAGGATTACAGCAAATAAAAAAAATCATCCCCACTTCACCAGTTTTTATTGTACCACTTTGTTGGCATGATTAATAATATATGTATACCTGTAGTACCAAATTGCAGATTTCTAGTATTAACGGCCACTGAGCTATGCTGCGGATAGAAGGACATGGCGAAACTATAAGGGTTCCGTTTGTACCATTTTGGATCTTGGGGAACCCTAAAAACGAAGCCATCGTTCCTAAGAACAGATTTCGATATCTCTTATAATTTAAAAACAATGCATTTTATTAGTTTTAGATATCATGTTTCTTAGTAACATTTACTATTTAAGAGCTACACAACCGATATCCAAATGAAAATACCGAAATTTTAATTTTCAAATAGTCCAGGTTCGATTCCTGTGCCGAGTAGGTACACGTGTTTTTGTAAGTGTATTAATGTAAATTTTTTACAAAAATCGATCTCATGGTTCTTAAGACAAAATTTCGCTATCTGTCATGGTTTCTAAATCCTCCATATTGAACTGACCCATTTGGATTGATCACCCTGTATAAATCGTGGATTGGTACCCACATCACAAGCCTTAATTGAGCTTAACGTGGGACTAGATTGATTTGTGTAAGATGTCCCAAGATATTTGTTATATTATTATTTTTAACTAGCCTTTCTGTAAACCGTACTAATTGGCGTGTCCCCAAAATGCCCGCACCAGTGCAACGTATGTTAATCAATTAGGGTAAAAGCACCAATAGATGACTGCCACCCAGAAGTTGACTGATAGGTCTAAAAATCTAAATAATTAAATCAGGAATTATTTTCCACGCTCGGGAGTATTTTTCTCATATGCGGCAACACTATATCGTGTCTCACATGCGATTTACCAGACAGTTAAGCCACGCTCGCGGCAGTGAGCGGTCGTCGAGTTTGCACTTCGCACCAAAATCGCGTTTTATATGGGATCCTTATTAAGAAAAGCCCTCAAAAATTTAAGCTTTTAATTACGTAAAAAAACGAATATGGCTTTTATTTTCTTAATTCACCTCAGTATAGATTTTAGAGTAATATCTCTATTGTGTATATTATAAAAAATAGTTTTTTATTATTTATTTTATGAGATATTTGCTGGTCAAGTTATGGTTCCAATATTGTGTGTTCGGGCCAAAAGATGAACGACGGTCAACTTTTGGGCAAAGGCTCGTATTTTCAAATGCTTATGTAAATTATAATAAAATAGCTAGATGTAATATTTATACATAAAATTACAATCAGTTTTGTAGATGATTTTTAGACCAAAAGATGAACGAGCCTTTTTTCATGTAACACGTTTTAAAGTAATTTATTTTTGTATGAAAACGGGATTGTTCAACTTAAGAATCGCTGTCCAAAACGTGAACTAGGAAAATTTACTGGTTCATCTTTTGGGTTGGATTCCAATAAATGAATTCAAATCAATTTAGTTCGTTCATTTCGTTAATGCGGTGTCCAAAACATGAACCAACAGATTTTATTTAACGGTTGAATTTGGGAAAAGTGAAACTTTTTTTCTTAGAGATCAGATTATTATATAATACACACTGTGTTTATGTTTCATTAAATAAGGTCAAATACAATTAATTTATCGAAAAAACTAACGTTTTTACTTTGCTCTATTCACCTATTGGGGTCTTGCCGTTCATATATTGGTCTCGCCATATTGCGATTATGCTGGTTCATCTATTGGGGTCAAATTGTTCAGAGATAGGGCACTTTGTTCAACTACTGGGGAATTTGACTCCTTTTTTAATATAATCATTTTTATAAAATTACTGAAGTTTAATACGAGGCATGAAAATAACTTATTCTAAACTTAATTAAATGCGGAATCATATAAAAAAATAAATATTGATAAATATGAGTTACATCATATAGAAAAAAATATTTAAAGTTGCGAAAGTTGCTTAACTGTTCATCTATTGGTGATTTTACCCTATTATTCATTCAATCATAAAAAAAAATCTACTCCATATCATAATGATCCTATTATGTATTCAGAAGCGGTAATGACCTATATTAATAAATCTGTGTCTGCTGTATCACATGTTAACATTAAAGTATAGTGCATCATAATATTAACATTAAAGTGTCGGTGTCAGTACATTAATGTTAACATTATAAAGTCAATTTCTTTTTGTTTTTTTTTTCTATATATTTATTGTAGGATATTCTTACACAATATATTGATTTAAACTTTCACGATTATCACTCATATTTTAAAGACAAACGGGTCTTAATCGCGTAAACTTACGTTTAATTATATCCTGACGTTTCGGGCATGACGTTACACCCGTGGTCGCAGGCAGACTGGCGAGAGAATGTATCAACACCTTCGAGCTGCGCGGGTTTTTCGAACTACCCGCACTTGATCTTGATAATTCACTTCTGGGCTAGGGTTGTCACTAGGCCTACACACAACACTCACAACATCCAGTGGCTTTGAAATGGATGTTTCACCACGCTTACATTTGTAAATCACGGGATTCCACGCGGATGAGATTCCTTGCCCCTCATTTTGATTAAAATTCCGATGTTTCTTAATTTCAATAGCTTCACGTACTTTTCGGCTATGATGTATACGCTCGGTTGAGAGGACTTTCGGGGTATGGAGCTCAATCCAGTGGTTAGGTCCGGACTCCAACAAATGCTCGGCCACAGCAGACTTATTCGTTTGACGCTTTTTATCAGGTCAGGATATAATTAAACGTAAGTTTACGCGATTAAGACCCGTTTGTCTTTAAAATATGTGTGATTCTTACACAAATTGAATAATTTCAACTGATTTGAATTGTTATATTTAGAGGTATTTTACTTAGTGGATATCAATGTACAATAAAGGTAAATTATCATTCTGAACTTATGATAAGGATGTAGATAAAGTTATGTATGTGATTGTAGGTACATAATTATACTCGTGTGATCTTATTATGACACTTGCCTACGGCTCGTTTCATAAAACCACACTCATGTTTAATGCCTCTTATTATGCGCCAGCCACATAAATAACCTAGTAAGTCGTCTCCACTGATGCCTATCTGAAAATTGCTACCAACTGTCCATACACTGCATATCACACATAATAGTATTTTATGCAATAGTGGTATTACAAGGGTCAAAAAGTGCGAGCGGCGTGAGTTGCGATACGAGCCCGAAGGGCGAGTATCGCAATTTAAGACGTCGCGAGCATTTTTTGAACTAGTAATACAACGTTGCATACTATACTTTTTCTACGACTAAGAGGCATAGCATACACAGAACTCATAAAATATCCTATATTACTGAGCGCCACACACGTATTCCAGTTGTCACCAATAAGTCATAGTTTGTATAATTAATATAACATTGATAGCTCATCCCTACCTGCATTCCCAAGAAGAGCAGGCAGAACATTAGAAATTAATGATGATTTGATGAAAAACTCATATTTTAGATAGATTTTAGGCACTGCACAAACTTTAATGCAAATCGACTCAAATCAAACCGAGCGCTATACTCAACTGGGGGCCGTCCACGAACTTCGAAATTCGCAAAAGTCGAGCATCCGTCTCCGTTACTCTAATAATAATTTTGTTCAAGTGACAGAGACAAATGATCGAAACCCAATTTCGAAGTTCGCGGCAGGACTTTCAACTACTAGCGGAAAGCGGGAAGGTTTTTTTTTAATGCAGCTGTCATTGTCTATGGATAACTTTGCTTTTAAAATCGTGCTTACTTACCTGTGATAAAAATACTTTTACATAATATGAAATTAGTTATTGGTACAAAAATATAATATATCAAATTAAAATAATTGAAAAAACTAATTTTCATTCTATCTTCTAAATAATTTTAATTATTGTAATAAATAATTTCGTACTAATGTTGGTAGCAGTGTAAAAACTCGAAATTGGGAACAAATCCAATATGGCGTCCATCATGGGTGTGATGTGGCAGTCTGTGGCAGATCGCAGTACGTTTTTGAGTCTGTTCGGAAAGTGACGACGTCTGGCAGCGAGAGCCGCCCATATATCTCGCGTGCCTTCTCTTTCCGAACAACGCTGCGACATTACGATACTGGCTGAGAGTGCGTTTTTGAGAAATAGACTATAGACTTTAGACAGATGTAATTATGCATAGACATATAAAATTGATAGACCGAGTCTATTTTATCTGTGGGTGACGCCGGCAATGCCTGTCAACGATCTTTGTTTGTGTATACTAGTGCACCTAAACCGCAAATAGTAAAAGTGATTAAAATAAAGCTTTTCATGTATATTTCTGTTCGATAAGTGCACGGAATGTGATAAAAGTGATGACTTGTGTGGTTCCAGGGTGTAAAAACCGCCAGGGTTACCTGAATGAACAAAATAAAGACATTACGTTTCATCGGCAATTTAGTTTTGACTTGAATTTTAAGATTTCGAACCTTATTAAGGTAAAAGTAACTGAAAATCTTATTCAATATTTGTTGTCGGATACATATGTGTAGTTTTGTGATTAAACCATTTGTATTTACATTCGTAATGTAATTATAAATAGTGGGATTCAAACATTTGTATCGCATAGTGTGGTACTTAAGAGACCGATCGTGATATCGATAAATGTATTGATAGTCAACTCAAAAATGAATCGATGTTTTTAATGTCCAACAGGTTTCCACTGGACACTGAACAAAGGCTATTATGGGTCAAAAATATCAAAAAGGCAGACGACTGGTACCCTAAAGAGTATTCAAAAATATGCTCCGCACAATTTTAAGCTCTTGTTTCAGGCAAGGGTACGCGAATAAGTGATTACATTCTGACGTACTACCCACCATATTTGGTAATCATCCAATGTCATGTCAAACAGCAAGTAAATTAAATTTAGTTTAATAATGACCCTCATGTGATACTTGTGTAGACTGATTAATTTAATTATAAAGAAGCCATCATACCAAAATTGTTAGGTATGCTTTAAGGAATGATAAGTCCATAAAACATGTTATAATGAGAGTTTTCTGAAATCACCAGGGCAGGAGCAGGTCCAGAAACTTGTCTAAATTCTATGTTTATAGTTTCTGTATGCTTAGCACATGATTGGCGCGACAGTATCTCGCCGCGAGATAAGTCTATCCGTCCCTCTTTTGTTAATATAGCTAGTGAAGGACGGGAGATCTATCTCGCGGCGACATACTGTCGCATCAATCATGTGCTAAGCCTCCTGGTTTAAATATTTTGTATGAGTTAAAAAAAATACATAAAAAAATTTAAACTTTATTAAAAAAAAAAACATTTACTTAGTCTTTCTTTGGGGCTAGATAATTGTGTTTCTTAGCGGGACCTTACGGCTAAGTGGCGCCAACTAGTGGCATACGTTTTAGGAAACCCTCATTATGACATTTTAATTAAAGAAAATATTTCGTTAACTTTGTGATTTTATTTTTATCCTAAAATGTAGATTTTGAAATCACGATCGAAAAAGATCGTGATTTTGAGTAGGAAATAAGGTTTATTCCTACTGTATTCGCTACCTAATTTGGTTAAAATATTATTATTAACGATAAAAGTATACGATTGAAGACTGGACATCACTAATAGTAATGCCATTTTATCTAGTCAGGTTGGTAGCATTGTTCAAGAAAATGGAGTCGTTGATGGAGTTCACGACCAAGTAGAGCTACTTTATTTGTCTCTTTTTCCTTATGGAATACGTCTTGAGATGGGGTGAAGGATGACAATAGTTTGTTCATGTATGTCTTAATACACGGAATCTTCCCTATATTTTATCTGTGTAATTATGTATATCTTTACAATAGTGTGCGTAGCTATGTAACTAGCAAAAAAAAGGTCAGGAGTAGAAAAAAGTTTATAAGCTAGAGAGTACGACAAATTGCAACAAAATAATTTTATAATAAGAAAGAGAGGAGCTAGTAGTTATAAATAAAGTTGAGCAAATTAAATATCTTGGAAACTGTACACGCTAGGCTCGAGACTTTATATTGCGAAAGAGTGGGGTATACTGCTATTTCGCCAAAATATCTTTCGCCTAATTTTACTTCCAAACCACCGTATGCGTATGGCAGATGATTCACTTGGCTTGGCATACCAACATTTACCAAGTTATTATTTAGCCACTAGATTAGGGCTAGGTTAAAACATGACAATATGCGAAAGAAACATATGCGTAACGTTTGCCATGTGATGTTACTGCCAGATGAAACTATGGGAATAATAGTTTGGGAAGTGATAATAACTATAATATTATGCCATAAAATTTTCGGCCACATATAACTAAACCCTATTCCCAAAAACAAGCCACTTTACGAACGTTGCACTTTTCTGTACTATCCTTTGTGAGGCTAGGTCTAGTCTGCTCACGATGTTTTTCTTCACCGAAAAGCGTATGGTGAATAAACAAACGACATTTCGTAAACAAGTTACTAAGCAATTGATTGAGACGAGACGGCTAAAGATCGTGTTTGGTCGCTCGACATCTAGGTTATAAGATGTACGCATCATTCCCTTGTACCAAATGTGCGCATGTAATAATTAACAGTACATGCAATGCCGTCTGTACCATAAGGGCTCAAGGGGCACGTGCCCAGGGCCGCCATCTTCAGGGGGGCCCCCGAAAGATCGACAACTTTTCTCACATTTATTCTCACGTTTTTTTTCCTTTCGAAAGGGGCCCCCAAGTCCTTGTGTGCCCAGGTTAAAGTTAAAGACGGCCTTGAGTACATGTGCAGGTATTTCAGTTAGTATTGGTGTAGATACACCAACCACCTATGTTAGTCGGTAAACTTTTTTTTTCACGCATTTCAGATCTTTCTTAATACCAAATTCAGAGATTGAAATCAAATTATGTACATACCTGAACAACACACCATTTACATCAGGATCATTACATTATTTGAGCGTTTCTTACGAGTCATTTTCGTGGTCACACTTTTTGCGATAACGGCTGATTATTTTAACTTCGTGTTGATTATCTTGTAAATGTACGGGACATCTACCAAATAACAGAAATTCACCATAAACCCTACAGCCAACTCTTAGAAAATGTGATCACGAAAATGAGGCGGTTGAATGAAACGCTCGAATAATGACCCATCTCTCCTCTAGAGTTCCGTACCGCAGCCAAAATGGCAAAAACGGAACCCTTATAGTTTCGCCATGTCCGTCTGTCCGTCTGTCCGCAGCATAGTTCAGTAGCCGTTGATACTACAAATCCGCAATTTGGTGCATGTATCAAATATTAATCATGATATTAATCATGCCAACAAAGTGGTACAATAAAAACTAGAAAAAAAATCTCTAACTCTAACTTTTGATCCGTAGGTAGGTCCAAAAAATATGAAAAAAAATCATAAAAAGTACTAAATAAATCTATTTCGAATGTAATCGGCCCAGCCGTTTTTAAATAACTACGGAACCCTACACTGACCATGGCCCGACATGCTCTTGGTCGGTTTTTTTAATATCATTTCACCACAGATCAGTATAGATAGCTAACGGTGGCATGGAACATGTCGCAGCGTTATGGCCGATAGGCCTTTATAGTGTGACAGATGCGCGCCCTATGAGCCAGTCGCAACTTACCCGCGACTGCAGGATGAGCTCGGACATATCCGCAAAATGCCGAATTGTGCCGTTATTTCTTGTAAAAATAGGAGTGTAAATAAACATTTCAAGCACTATTGAGTCATGTACCACATGAAAGTATTGATTTTTTTAGTTATTAGTTGACAAAACCACGGATTTTTACAAATTATATATAACAACAGACCGCTGACATAAATGTCATAATGATTTTACTTGGGCGTACCAATTGGTTGAACTATGCAGTGACAAATTGTATGTGCGTTTTACATTGACGGCTTAGAATAGCAAGCAAGTTGCAATTTGGTAAGTGACCGTGCAATGTATCCAATTGCTAGCGATATTCACAACCGTCCTGTCATTTCTTGGTACGGCCGCTGCGAGCAGGCCGCGAACTAGAGGTACGACTGACCGTGCCGATGACAAATAGGGTCGATAAATTGTTGATGTATTTGATTATATTCAATTTTTCTTTCATATTTTGACCTTTGTATCAATATCTTATCTTCATAAAGGTAAAACAATATATATAGATTATATCGCGTATTTTTTTTTTGAGCCTTTTACAATAACCGTTGTCAAAGGTTGAAATTGTTTTATTTAAATATGTGACCATCGCGGAAACGGCTGATAACATTATATTTATTAAGGGTACAACCGTCTAAATAATTATTTGTTCATGTGATTCCCAGCCCCAATTAAGATAATGTCGTTAATAAATTGCTTTGTTCATATTCAAATATATGTTTATAATTGACATTCTGTAATTTATTATTTACAAACCATATCCGACACGAAAGTAAGAAAAAAGTTTTCTAATTTATTATTAAACGACATAAAATGAAAACAAACAATATAAGGACTTAACTTAACTACCTATAAATAAAAAAATTGCCCATTGGCCAGAAGGCTGGCCGCATTCCCCCGTTATATAGCTATACTTAAACGCTGTGCAAGGTACTGGCCAGCCCTCTGGTCGCCTGAGGTCTCTCTTAGGCGAGCCGCTAGATCTTTAAAAAGTCCATGTGCACTTGGCCCCCATGGCCCCAAGGTCTCCACACCAAACGCCGCAAATATGTAACTGGTTTTTAAAGCAACATATTTGCGGCGCTTGAGACTTTCGGCTAATGATGCCGCGGCGCCAGCAGCAACGCCGGTGACCGAAACATGGGACGGCGCCAGAGTGTCAACGCAGGTGGCGTCCCAAACTAGCGGCCGGCCCATGCTCCAGGGTACCAGCGCCATTCCGTCAGGCCTCTTGCCGTCGTCCCTGGCCAGACCGTTGGGCTCTAGGACGGCCGGTATTTTCGCGCTAACAAGGGCGCGACGGATAACATAATGTTTATAAAGATTAGATACATCGTCCAATGCGATATTTTAATCTGTATTTATTTCTTATTAAATGATAGATCGATTTTAATGTTTTTCATAATATTCCGGCCTTATCAAATATCTATGGATAATAATTTATCGACGTAGCCTCCTCTCTAGTGCCGCATCATATGGTAGCGCTTTAGCCAATCACAGCGTGGCAAAGGCCCGACCTCGGAGACACCGAGACTCATTACAATTTCACTTCGTTACAAATCTCTCTCTTTCATATATCTATGCATTTCACCATAAATATTTCATACACATTTGTCAAAGTGATGGAAGCGTATAAGATATCTTTGCAAAAGCTTGATTATTACATAAATAAAATTATTAGGGGTCGATATAACGCTTTTTCCGACCAGTTTTGAGAGACCTTAAATTTTATAACTAATTTACTTCATTGTTTGTTTTTGACTATGTTTGAGTTTATTATTATAACAAAAAAGCGCGGAAGTCCAATTATTTCTCAGTACACATAACCCTTAAAACTTACTCGGTTATCATTTTATGATTTTAGTCCGAAGCTCATGTCAAATTATTTATAATGGCAGGGTCAAAATAAAACAACTAATCATTACGCGCAAATTTTCATTTCCACTTCACTCTTAAAATATAAATAAAATATCACAGATCTACTTCCTACTCTGCACTGAACATCTTAATGATAACTGGTGATTTATACAAAGTAAGTTAATATTATAAATATAACGGTTAAACTTACGTATATTTAGCCACTACGCGCGCGCTTGCGGGTCCCCTGGCGTGGACGCGGGCTCAGTGCTTGATAATGGAGACCTAGACTCTCCGAAACATGTCGCGCGTAGTGACTAAATATACGGGGATTTAACCGTTTAATTATATTCATAGTTATTACACATGTCTCACTAAAGTTAAAGTCAATTAAGTTAATATTGTCGTTATTATTTACCTACCTATTATTTACACGACCTCGGATCTACAGCTTCAGCTTTCTTTCACTCTGAATAATGATTTATCCATCAAGTGAGTGTTGCAGAGACGAAGTTGGGTAAGTAGGTATAGTGGCAATATGATTTAGTTATGTACTAGGTCGCCAGGACACGCTGGATGCAGGTCGCATCTAACCGGTACATGTGGAGGTCCAGAGGGGAGGCCTATGTTCAGCAGTGGACGTCTTATGGCTGAGATGATGATGATGATGTACTAGGATAACAATTTGTAGGCTACTTAGACTTGTACGGTCACATGCTAGTTAATTTGTGACCCCTTTCATGTAAAACTGTATATATATATTTTTTTTTTCGATTTCGGTCCCTATTTAACACACAGGAAATTTAGTTAGACAAATTGTTGTCAAGATATTATCTCAATGCATCATGAAATGAACCTTATAATAGTTATAATGTTAAATAATGATAATAGCTTTGTCTGATAATTTTCTATAATAATACCTTATTATGAAAAAAAACGCAAGATTTTTTTATTTATTACAAATCGGGTATTTATGAGAACCTACAACGTCCCATAAGTACGTTGGTATAATAAGTATTCATTTAGTACAATATCAATAAATTATAATATATACGACAAAAACTATTATACACATAAAACAAGTAATCTAAATCTTAATTCATACGACCACTACTCATTAAATAAGTCCAACAACTAACTTTTCATGTTAACGAAATGTACATAAATCTCTCAACAGTAAAAATACGACAAACATTTAATTATTTGACCTAATTACTCAAATAAAGATACTCCTAAAGTAAAATCACGGTAAATTCACGGTATGCCTGTCAATTGACAGAATTCTATATCATATTAATTTCCTATTTACCTAATACTACGATATCGTAGATATATTCTGCAGTTTGACGGCGTTGGACTTCTTTTTGCCTCGGAAGTGTTCCTCGATCTCGGCCAGCGACTTGCCTTTAGTCTCGGGGACCATAAACAGAACGAAGAAGAAAGCAATCGCGCAGAAGCACGCATACATCCAGAAGACGCCAGCAGAGGTTAGCACGGTCTGAAAAATAAATTAGGTTATCAGTCTGATATCTCACTCAAAACCCGGATGACGGGAGCAAAAGTGCACTTGTCACTAGTGCTTAGTTAAGTATCAACTATTCTATCGACATCCATACGAACATTTTATGAATTAGAAATGTATTGATCAGTAGTAATTTATGCAACCGTACGTAATCAGAGGCATTGCGATCTAAAATTAATAAACAATAATACCTATTATCATAGGACAGTTACAAAAAATCGTAAAAACCAGCTTGAATATCGTACAAATTTTCGAATTGCAATTGTTAAGATTACTTTTACATCCACGGGGCGTAAATTTTATTCAAAAGAAATATCAGAATATGTTCCGTCTTCCGGGCTTTGTATCTCACACAGGAAATGAGGCAATATTAAACATTACCTAGGTAACTTGAAAAAATAAGTTTGTTATAGGGAAAAGACAGATACGATGTGATTTATGCGAATATCATTACATTATTTCTTGTCTCCACGCGCGCCTGACATATAAGTGTGAGCAGAACTACAATAAAATCTGAATGCCTAAAACTGCAGTGTCTGTAAATGATCATGGAGTCATAAAACCATATATTATAGCCTATGCTAGTTACTAGATAATTAAATTAATTGAAGAAAGGAGGCTCCATCATTAATAGTGGCGTCTGCTTTATCTACTTGTCCTAATCCATTAAAATTTACTTCATTCGATTATAATGTACCTATTTTAGTACAGATCAGAGAATACGAATCTTATACGATAAAAATTACTATCTCACACTATATCAAAATAATTGCAAAAAAATAACAAAATAATTGTAAAAAACCGGGCAAGAGCATGTCGAGCAGTGTAGGGTTCCGTAGTTAAGTATTTATAAATTGACTGCGGCGATTATGTTTGAAATCGATTTCTTTTAAAATATCCTAGTAAGCCATAATATTCTTAAATCAATGGTGTATGAGAAGTCCCCAACAAGTACTGGACCAGCGTTGGGACCACGAAAAATAGACAAAACCGGACAAGACGGAATTGGCTTGTACCTTTATATTTATTAAATGTCTAAACTTCCTGATGGCAAGCGACACAGTGGGACGTTTTTACTAAACCGCTTGTAAATATACCTATCTACTGCGTAGTAAACGTACCTCTAAAGCATGGAAGGACTTGATAACAGTGAACATGGACAGCAGATTGACGGCACTGGCCATGGCGGAGAGCTGAGAGCGGTGGTGCGCGGGGAACAGCTCTCCCAGCAGCAGGAACGGCAGGCCGCCGAACCCGAGCGAGAACCCCACCATGAACACCACCAAGCTGCCCACTGGTAAGTACCTGCCGAACAAACACGATGTTCTGATGAATCTAAAAACTACCTACACCCTATCACATCATCAGCCTATGTCAGTCCACTGCTGGACGTAGGCCTCTCCTATTAACTATACGTATAGACGCATTAGGAGGTAAATGCCCATAATCGCCACGCTGGGCAAGCGGATTGGCGATCGCAGTAATGTGTCCACTATGATGACGCTGCTGCCCATCATCAATCTTGTAGAATGGTCAGTGACACTTTAATCCCTTAGTCGACTCTTACGACACGCGCAGGAGGAGTTGGGGTGGTGACAAATGTATTCTTACTGCCGTCACCACACGGTTAGGATGTAACAAAAACAGTGGTGGCCCGTTCAAGGACACATTCAGAATTCTGATTAGGATCAAGTTTTTGCCAAACATCGCACAAAAGCGTTCAAGTCGTTTCGCCTAGCACACTCATTAAAACGAATTTAACGGTGGATTTATTTGCAAGCTTGATAGAGTTATGTCGCGATGTTTCGTTCCCAAGTTCCTGTAGCCACCATACGACTCCGTTACAACTCCATGATGTCATTATATAATATCTTCATCTGACATACACATGCATAAAAAAAATTGCCTGTTTACCCATCAGGCCGGATCATATTTAACTCAATATGTTGATTTAAACTTTCACGATTATCACTCATAATTTAAAGACAAACTGGTTTTAATCGCGTAAACTTACGTTTAATTATATCCTGACGTTACACCCGTGGCAGGCTGACTCAACTATGAACTCAGATATGATGAAATATGTCATATTTAACTCGCAATATTTGAGTATCGCAAAGAGAAAAGGAGAAAGAATATACTCTCATTCTCGAAATAACTTTTTTTAGATAGAGGCCGGCTCTGTACAAAACATATTCGCGATAAATAAAATCCTAGTACATAGTAGAGGTGTGCGCCAAGCCGGCGCGGCGGCGCCGCGCCGCGGGACCCACGCCGCCGCCGCCGCCGAGGTTTTCAAAATTCACGCCGCCACAACATTTTTGCCGAATAAAATCATTTAAATTACGCGCCACGCTGATCAAATTGACATTAAACAACAATATGCTTGCGAATATCGACAAGCGGTTCCCTTTGACCGAAAAGATTGTATGCGCAGCACTTCTGGATTGCAGATTTTCAGGCCTAAAGGAGATATATACGTACCTACGAAAAAAACACTACTCGGGCAGAATTGTTCCCAATTGTACAAATTTCTTTTACAGGATTCCAATTCCAAGTCTACACATTCCCAGTATTACAGATTTACAAACTTACAGAATCCCAATACTTTAATATTTCCATATTACGGTTTCCCATGTCTACAGATTTTCAATATTACTGATTCCTAACTCTACAGATAGTACAGATTACCATGCCTACAAATTTCTATGTTGACAGATTCCATATTCTCTAGATTCCACGTCTACTGATTCCCAACTGTAATGCTTTTTTCAACACACTTGCTCGTAAGTCGTAACTTAGGTCGTATTGAACCGCTTTTAGGCTTATTATCCTAGGTATTATTAGCTTTGTGTTTTTTCATTATACACGGTGCCCATGAGGAAGGGGAAAAAAATCGACAGCGGATTTCTGACCAAATTTGAAGTTAAAATCAGCCCACTGTCATATGAAGTTTTCTGGATTGAGTCTATTTTAAGAGAAAATTTGATTTTTTCCATAACCGTCTTAGCCCGTTACGCTATGATAAACGCATTTAAGGAAACGATTTTGTTACCATGTTGTCTTAGTCTTGTCACACTTAATTGACAGACATCAAATGAACAAAAACAATCTTTAATTACCTAGCAAATGAAAAAAAAAACGTTGAAAGAGCATTTTTAGCGATAGTTTCATTAATAAAATCCTTTTTTTGTGTATTGAAGCATTCAAAACATCAAAAAAAAAACTAAAAACAAAATTTTTTTTTGCAGATTTGACCAAAACTCGCTTAACATTTTTTATTTATTATTATTTAAGACTTCAATGAGTGCGTCCTACCCGTCATGACGTACGGAGTCGAAACGTGGACACAGACGGTACGGCTGGTCCACAAGTTCAGGATCGCTCCGCGAGCTATGGAGAGGGCTATGCTCGGCGTCTCTTTGCGAGATCGAATCAGAAATGAGGTTATCCGGCAGAGAACCAAAGTGATCGACATAGCCCACCGTATTAGCAAGTTGAAGTGGCAGTGGGCTGGCCATATTAGCCGTAGAACCGACAACTATTGGGGTAAACGAGTTCTTGAGTGGAGACCGGGTCTCGGCAAGCGTAGTGTAGGACACCCTCAGGCAAGGCGAGTGACGATTTGCGCAGGATGGCTGGCAAGAGCTGGATGCGAGCAGCCAAAGATCAAAAACGGTGGCGTGAAATTGGGGAGGCCTATGTCCAGCAGTGGACTGCGATAGGCTGATGATGATGATGGATATTTTTTTGATTATCTACGTCAGGCCACCATAGGAGGTTTAATGACTGTCTATGAACTTATTCTATTAATTTAAGTGTCTGCCATAACGTCAAACAAAGCAAAACATACCGACACGCGCGATGCAAAAATAGATTTGATATGAAAGAAATATATATATTCGTGTGTATTATATATTATTATACACCGATGTATGATTAGCAGTGTGGGCGATGATGGTACTATAAAGAGGTTGTAAAGTTAAGTATCGGTAGTATTTGAAATCTGCAGTACATATTGGGAATTCGTAGTATTGGGAACCTATAGTGTTGGATATTTGTAGCATTCGAAATCCGTATTATTGGTTATTGGAAATGTGTATAATCGGGAATGCATAGTAATAACTCTTATCTGTAGTACTAGGAATCTGTACAATTGGGAATCTGGAGATGTGCAGACAAAATGTCACAACTCGACCCAGTGCGAGTTAATAAAATAATTTTCGTATTTTCGTTCTTACACGATAATTATGACAATTGCCGCATAAAATGCAATCTATAACTTTGTTTCGTGTTTATTTTTAATGATAAACTTGTATTAAACTATATCTAGGTTTTTAATACCTTCTCATCCATACGAAAGTACAGTACAGAGTCACGTTTTATAAAGTTACATTTTACAATTTCGCTGTTTGCCTCTCAAAAGCACGCACATATTGGCAAGAAAGAGAAGCAAACAGCAAAATTGTAAATTGTAACTTTATAAAAAGCAACCCAGGCTAACAATGTGGCCTTGACGCCGGCGTGGCACCGCCACGCCGGCAAAATTTTGCGGCGCCCCGCCGCCGGCGATTTCTATGTCGGCGCACACCTCTAGTACATAGTGTACCTACTTAGACCAGTCATACACGGACCGCTTCAAGCAGTCATTTTTGTATGAGAACTGCATTCCTACTGCAGAAATTAGTACGGGACGGATTACTTGAATCGCTCCGTGTACCTATGGCCTATCTTACGCCTCGCCTATTACATTAACATAGCAAAAATACTTAGAGCTGCATGTTGCTTCGAATCTACGTAGGTAACTACTAGTTAGGTACGTAAGTACTATTTAGCTATCTAAAGTTACCTATCAAAAAAATATTCTGGATCATTGTTAAACTACTCAACCTAGTCCCTAAAGGCCCGGCCACGACATTGGTCTAAGGCGACCAGCGGCGAGCGAATCCATAAGATGGAACGAGATGCCGATACGGGAACTCCCTCCCGCAAGTATGGTTTTCCGCTAAACCGTTCGCATGAGACCAATGTCGTGGCCGGGCCTTAAGAGCAGTAAGCCATAAAACATGGACTATATAGTAAGTGGTTTAAGAACTGATGTGCCGCCATATTTGTAAAATAATTTGAATTAGACGGCGAATTCATAATAAATAGTCCGTGGGCTAGTCGGCCTGAAATTAGAAAACGGTATAATTTGGGGGTACCAAATGTCCTTTTTACAATAGTTAGACATATTCAAAAGGATGTTAAAAAAGTATGATAGACATCTCAAAGTGGTAGCTAATAGATATACGGGCTATTTCAAGATTTCCGTTGTATGACAGGTATGGTTAAAATTAGGAGGTACAAATTTTCCTTTTCACGGCTGTTAGGTAAGCTTATAAAAACGTCAAAAATGCAAAATTGCCATTTATAAGTGCTACCTAACAAAAATGGGGGCCAATGAAAGATGGTGGATCTCAAGTTTTACAAAATCAAGTATATCTCGAGAACTATTAAATATATCTAATTACTCTCTTGAACAAAATTAAAGGCATATTTGTAAGCCTCATATTTTGCATATACACCAAATTGCTAAAACCAACCAATAATTAATTATGACCAAATTTATGAAAATTTCGTGATTTTGATTTTTTTTGTGTCGTGTTTTTACATAGTAGTCATGACGCTAGAAAAATTAAATATTTTTTTAAAGATAGTGTATTTAATAAGCTTTAATTTGATGTATATAACTTGTTGGCGGTATTAAAAAAAAGACCCATAAAAATATTTAAATTAATTGTAGTCATAATCCACCGTATACTTAGTGATTTAAGAGGCGACGGAAGTGCCAAGTTTTTTATATTTTTCAATCTTGGTTATTTGAAATAAGCACTATTATTTACGAGTGACACTTCCATCGCCTCGCCTCTTAAATCACTAAGTATACGGTGGATTATGACTACTATTCATTTAAATATTTTTTATGGGTCTTTTTTTTAATACCGCCAACAAGTTATATACATCAAATTAAAGCTTATTAAATACACTATCTTTGAAATAATATTTAATTTTTCTAGCGTCATGACTACTATGTAAAAACACGACGCAAAAAAAATCAAAACACGAAATTTTCATAAATTTGGTCATAATTAATTATTGGTTGGTTTTAGCAATATGGTGTATATGCAAAATATGAAGCTTACAGATAGGTACGCCTTTAATTTTGTTTCAGAGAATAATTAGATATATTTAATAGTTCTCGAGATATACTTGATTTTGTAAAACTTGAACTTGCCCCCATTTTTGTTAGGTAGCACTTATAAATGGCAATCTTGCATTTTTGACGTTTTTATAAGCTTACCTAAAAGCCGTGAAAAGGAAAATTTGTACCTCCTAATTTTAACCATACCTGTCATACAACGGAAATCTTGAAATAGCCCGTATGCCTATTAGCTACCACTTTGAGATGTCTATCGTACTTTTTTAACATCCTTATGAATATGTCTAACTACTGTAAAAAGGACACTTGGTACCCCCAAATTATACCGTTTTCTAATTTCAGACCGACTAGCCCACAGACTAAAAATAGTACATTACGACACAAGTGCAAATTTCGTAAAAAGTAAAATATTATTTTTAGTACAGATGGTGCATTTTTAGGCTCTAGTGCGAGAAGTGTGTCATTTTACGTCAGGTTTGAAACTTCGGAGGGCCATTTGTGCTAAAAAACGTCGTACGAGACACGTGCAAAAACGAAATTCGTAACTCGTGTTTATTTAAAACACTCCCTATCGGTCGTGTTTTAAAACATTGCCACTCTTTTCGCATTTCATGTTTTTCGCACTTGTGTCGTAATGTACTATTTTAATACAGATGGTGCCTTTTTTAGGCTCTAGTGCGAAAAGTGTGTCATTTTACGTCAGGTTTGAAACTTCGGAGGGCCATCTGTACTAAAAAACGTCGTACGAGACACGTGCAAAAACGAAATTAGTAGCTCGTGACAATTTAAAACATCGCCACTCGTTTCAAATTTCATGTTTTTCGCACTTGTGTCGTAACGTTATGTACCTAACTAGGTAGGTATCTAACTTGAATTCTCAAAGAAATATTTTTAACTACCTAATGCTCGGTAAGAGGTTGTTTTATTTGTATTATTTTTTGTACCCGTAGGCTGCCTAAAAATAGCCTTGCCTGGTCCTAGATGGGACGTTAACAAACTTTTACATTTATTAGAGAAATACATAGCAAAGTGCAAACCAAACAGGAACAAAGGTGCAAATGTTTAAAACCAATCAGAATGGGGTTTATCTGAGTAGGTATATAAATTATTTCTGTTAACGAAGTTTTGGGATATTCAGCGTATTCATTTGATTTTCCTATTCAAAACCATCGTATGTATTCAGTACTACTCGTAATACATACAAAATTACTTGTACGTATACTTATAGATATTGAATAGCTCAAAGGATTAGGTATACGTATGCCTACGCACATTGTAAGCGAAAATGCATTAATTAATTCAGGTTACATTTCTGCAGCTTTCAGGTTGTGTTTGTGAATTTGCAATAACCACAGGCAATATTAATTATATAAGTACCTATCGTACACGTTCTTATCTACTTAATACCTTATTATGCTTATGATACAGCCATCATTATATACTAACTTCTCAATGTGACAGACAGTGTAGCAAGTGTGTAAACTGAAATATATTACTTATGTTCGTAATTATTTGGAGTATTTAAGATAACCTGTGGTGTCCGTGTCACAATGTAGCAAAATAGCATGTATTTTTCTTGTAGGTTGAAAATAAGACACCCTTTGGTGCTCACTGCGTAGCACCTCGCCGACTGGGATGATCATCATCATTGGAGATAAGACTTACCCAAGCCACGCCGAATGCTTTAAATCGAAATAGTAAGCTGTGCCCATGGAAACGCACATAACTGCGCCCGACAGCAGCAGGAGTGGCCGTCAGCCGGCGTGGTCCACCAGCATGGTGCTTACTTTGTTGCACAAGGCCCACTGGGACGGTCGCCCTCATTGGATTTGAAGTTCTTGCCGTTACTAATAAGACTTACCCAAGCCACGCCGAATGCTGCAGCTCCAAATAGTAAGCTGTGCCCATGGCCAGCTTGGAAGCGCACATGACGGCGCCAGACAGCAGCAGCAGCGGCCGCCAGCCGGTGCAGTCTTCCTGCATGGTGCTCACTCCGTTGCAACACTCCGAATGAGATGGTCTCCATCACTAGACATAAGACTTACCCAAGCCACGCCGAATGCTGCAGCTCCAAATAGTAAGCTGTGCCCATGGCCAGCATGGAAGCGCACATGACGGCGCCAGACAGCAGCAACAGCGGCCGACGGCCGGTGCAGGCTTCCTGCATGTTGCTCACTCCGTTGCAACACTCCGAATGAGATGGTCTCCATCATTGGACATAAGACTTACCCAAGCCATGCCGAATGCTGCAGCTCCAAATAGTAAGCTGTGCCCATGGCCAGCATGGAAGCGCACATGACGGCGCCAGACAGCAGCAGCAGCGGCCGAAGGCCGGTGCAGTCTTTCTGCATGGTAATACTTACTCCGTTGCAACACTCCGAATGCGATGGTCTCCATCACTGGACATAAGATTTACCCAAGCCACGCCGAATGCTGCAGCTCCAAATAGTAAGATGTGCCCATGGCCAGCATGGAAGCGCATCATGACGGCTCCAGACAGCAGCAGCAGCGGCCGACGGCCGGTGCAGTCTTCCTGCATGGTGCTTACTCCGTTGCAACACTCCGAATGAGATGGTCTTCCTCACTAGACATAAGACTTACCCAAGCCACGCCGAATGCTGCAGCTCCAAATAGTAAGCTGTGCCCATGGCCAGCATGGAAGCGCACATGACGGCGCCAGACAGCAGCAGCAGCGGCCGACGGCCGGTGCAGTCTTCCTGCATGGTGCTTACTCCGTTGCAACACGCCGAATAAGATGGTCTCCATCACTGGACATAAGACTTACCCAAGCCACGCCGAATGCTGCAGCTCCAAATAGTAAGCTGTGCCCATGGCCAGCATGGAAGCGCACATGACTGCGCCCGACAGCAGCAGTAGCGGCCGACGGCCGGCGCGGTCCACCAGCATGGTGCTCACTCCGTTGCACATCAGTTGCACCACGCCAACTAGGATCGTCGCCATCATTGGATTTAGAGTGCTTCCTGGGGACATTATATCATGTTGATGATTGATAGTACGAACCGAACTCTTAAAACAAGTAAATTAGGTAAAATTTGAAGGTAACTACCCAATAAACTAGTTGAGGTTTGCTCACCTACCGTAAACCATCATGTATCTAGTTCACAGCTTTTGGAAATATTAACAACAAACTATAGAGTGTGAGTCGATTTGACTCACCGAGGGTTCCGCACGGGCGTGGGGCGTTCTTTAGCATTTTTGAACATCCTAAACGCAATAGGGCTCAAAAGTTTCGTAATTTTTTGTAGATTCTAGGAAAAATTATATAAAAAATGTTGCAATATACTTTTAGCCCTCTACCGGCCGTTGAAGTAAATTTTATATTGAAATTTTTATTAATTTTGGTATTTTATTGAAAAAGAATCTTATGTTATTTCTCGACAAATATTGTCATATTTACTGCAAATAAAGCTAATCTTAACCATTTATTACACTAGATATTATTTTACCGTGATAAAATATTACCATATTAATATCGTTTTCTATAAAAAAACTTACTTTCAATGTATCGAGCTTGTTTATTGCAATTCCAAAGAGCGTAGCCGTGTTTGCATAGAGAATCGGCCCATTCACCAAATGCTTACAGTATTTATTTTTTAAAAAAGCTCTTATGACAAATATTTTTTGCTGTAAATTTGAGCTTTCTATCTTTATTATTTTCTGAGGTACGGGTATTTTTTTTATTTTCATAATAATCATTATTATCAACATTGGCTAAATGCGATTGACATGAACTTTCGGAACAATAATATACATGTAATGACTCATATATTCTTCAAATAACATTGAATAAAGGCAAGAAAAATCTTGGGCAAAAGTAGGAAACAAAACTTATATTTACTTATTTTGTGCTAATACGAGTAAAGTAAACATTTCTTATTCTTATAGTACAATATCCATAGTCTGTACATCCCTAGCCACTCACTTGCTTTGATTTTTGCGATAGACTCTATTTCTATGTAAAATAAGAGCGATGGCATGTAACAAAAGCTACATGAAAGCATGTCAGTGGCTAGATAGCTTAAAATATACTTTCACTCCTGGAAGTCTAGAACCTACTTTTCTATTCATAGTTTTACCAATCAATTACTTTGAACTATGACTTAAAAAAGTTTCGGGATCAAGTAAATAAATAAGTATGAGTACAGTCAAGTGCAAAAATAAGTATCGAAAGAATCCGCTCATAAATATGTTACGTTGTTCTTATTACACAGATTTAGAGTGCATTAGAACATATTTTTGAACATTTACTATATACCTTATTTTGTCCTTGACTGTACAACTAGAATTGTAATGTAGGTATCGACTCCATAACTTTATAACGTATTACCGTGTGATAAAAACTGATGCCCAAAAATAATATTTACATTACTTTTTATCAGCATGAATGAATATATTTTAAAACAATATTGATGCCAAATTCTACGGGAAATTACAGGGAATGTACATAAATATTTTGCTGAATTCACAACCATTTTATTCGGAACATAAAACGTTAACATGTAGTCCCGTATATGCGAACCTTTTCCCATTTTTGGGCTTCTTTTTAAAAATTGGTATATTTTACCTTCAATTTAAGTAGTTTACCTTCAGAGTGCAGTTTTTGTTGCGCTGGCCACATTTTAGGGATAGTTCATGGGATTACAAGAAGATAACATCATTAGACAGGTATTCTTAAATAAATCTTAAAGATGATTAAAATTCTATGTTTTAGTTTTGCAACCCGCTTAATACGAAATCAGGTCTTTTTTGGTGTTGCTCCTAAATAACACCGAGATTATATACATATTAGGACAGCAAATGTACGTGAATTTCGCTTGGGTCCATATTGGCACTTATACAATTTTTTCTTCGAATATTTTTACTAATACCGTTTTATACTCATAATCATCATTACTCCGAAAATTTTTTCTCATACTTTTTTTCTTACTAAAAATTATACTTCTACCTACAATGTTCATAACGATTTTTATTTCGAAATTTTATCCTCCTAAAGTCGTCAAGTAGATTAATCTATACTCATAAAGTTATTTGAAATAAATTGTTTATTTATAAACATTTTCCCATTAGGTTCACTCTGTTGTGGTATAATTATTTTATGAATAACATAAACTATGTAGTCATAATGGGCTTTGTGCAGAAACTGTTGTGACATACTCAACTTTAGCATATTTCTTTGTGGCAGATTTCGAGTTGTTTGAATATTATTCGAGCATAATTTCGATGCTCCTATTTATGATGAGGCATAATCTGGATGTGCATAAAAAGTATCGGCATAGTTTGTTTTAGCATAACAGAGAAGGAATAATTACAACCTCTCAATATAATCGAGGTAGTAGTAATATTCTATACGTTACTTACTGTGTTACTGAGCTGAGTACTTTCTAGGTTGCTAAAAAAAAAATAACCTCGAAGACTAAGGCGGGAGCAAAGCTCCCGCCTTAGTCTTCTAACCTAACTTATCCGAGTCGGATCTGCCCCGGAAGGTTTTGTTCGCTCGCTTCGCTCGCTCACTGCAGAAATTTTCACCCTCACAGCAAATTCTGCCTGACGAAAAAGGCAAGTTTCGAACATGTGGCTACATGCCCAAAAAAAAAGGCAAATCTTATTTCTGTCTTATATCATTCGGCGTAATTAATGATATGCCAAGATAGTTTCGGACAAAATAATATTCGAAATATTGTTATTTAAGCCAAGTGATGTTTCTGTCTCATTAAGTTGATGCCAAAATAGATTATACCAAGTCTGTTATGTCCTAAGCGTTTCGGACAAAAAAAGTTTAGAGGGAACCCGTTTAGTACAGTACCTACTATGCCACTACCTGATTTGTGCAGGTAGCTAGTTTACAGTAATAGTACGATTTATATTTAATAAAACAAAAATAATTCATACATAAAACCAGTACCTACAGATAAAAATAAATACCTATAACATTAGAATATATAGCATAAAATAAGTATAGTGAAAATTTATATAAACATAAAAGTTAGTACTAAAAATATGTATGAAAAACAATATTATGAACATAAATAATTCTATGTGATGATGATTATGAACAAAGATTATTCTAAATACCGATCATTATGAAGTTAAATTGTATAAGAAAAATTTTCGGAGTTCCAATAATCTAAGTTGCAATTTTATAAATACTTTGGCGCACCCATTTCGCTTACCTACAACTAATATTTTGAAAAATGTTACATCTTAAAAGAAACTACATCTAAGTAAATACATAAATTTCTTCCAAAGAGTTGAAATTGATTTATATATTATATTATGAAAATTAACATAATATCCAAAAGCAAATACATTTATTTTACGTGTAATAGTTATATAGGTATGTCTGGAGCAGTCATACTTGTAATTTTTATATCCAATTTAAATTTCTGATATACGAGATACGAATAAAAATAATCTGAGAAAAGGAAATACTTACCAAACTAATTGCAACTATTCAATATATTTCCGATAATAAACGTACGTACATAGGTAGGTATCGAATAGATTCTCATGCGTACTTGAATCGATGCTATATGTTATGTCACTTATGTCGTTGAATGAAATGAATATTGGAAATAAGTTTTTCTCAAACTTGCTACGGAATGTTGATGTTACTTACTTTAAATTAAACCCGAAAATACTATGTATCCGGTGACATATGCTAAGATGATATGTAAAGAGATTTCATGTATTTTTTTCACACCTAGGACTGCAAACAAACTGTCTTTTGTTTTGAAACGTCAAATTGTGACACTATGTCTTGACATTCAGCCACAGAAAAAAAAATAACCTAAAAACTAATGTCTATACCTACCACCAGGTAAAAGGATACCTCAAACAGATAAAAAAAAAAGTTAGGCACGAATGATTTTTTTTTAATGTTGTACGATACTGTACTATTGGTTTATTTACAAATCAAATAGAAATCAAAAAATCAGTTGTTCGGCGAAATCAGTTAGTTTTATTTCATGGCAAGTTTGAGAAAAGCACTATACAAATCTCGGCGAGAAACAGGGTTACAGGCCGCGTATTCCTATCTGGCCTCAGTTCCTTCGGCCAGATATATCTACTTGGCCTGTAACCCTTCGTTTCCCGTCCTCTATAGTAATGTACTAATTCAACACAGTTGTAACTGCGAGTTTACATAAATGCTGGTTTATGCAGTATTTCTGTATTAATAATTATAGATAATAACTAAATACAAATGATGTAGCTGATCTAAGCTATGTAAATTGACTGCTAAACGATTATTTTTCATAAAATTCATAAACAATATAATTAAAAAATTTGTAATAAATAATTTGTAAGCCTCTGTAGCCTAGTTGGTAGTGACCCTGCCTACGAAGCTGGAGGTTCCGGGTTCGAATCCCGGCGAGGGCATTCTTTGTGTATTTATTTATTACAAATATTTGTTCCTTGGTCATGGCTGTGTATGTCTCTAAGTATCTATACGTATCTATCTATTATATATCGTCGACAACACAAGCCTTAATTGAGCTTACCGTGGGACTGGGTTGATTTGTGTAAGATGTCCCAAGATATTTATTATTATTATTTTAATATGGGAAATCCTGAGATATGAAAAAAAATTAAAAATATAACTCGCTATAGTTTAAATTAAATAAACATAAAAAAATACTACCCTAATTCTGATAGGGTAGGTATGTTAAAGTTATCCTCAAGAGCTGTGGGCTAATACTCGTAATGCTTCCGTGATGGACTGTTAAGCGGAGTCAGGAAATTAATCCGACAGTCATAGTAATTACAGTTACAAAGAGACTCGGGTAATGACACTAACCCTCAACTCGCGAACTGGTATCCACTAGTTGTGAACACAATACTAATTACGTTATAACGTGTAATTCATTTTGCCGATATCCCAATTCCACAACTATAGCGTAATAAGGGCCTGTTTCACAATCTCCAGTTAAAGCTATCTGTCAGATAAAAATAACACGCTCTCTTTATTCTTCCAGGTGAAAGAAAGAGATAGTGTTATTTTTTTATCTGACAGATAGCTTTAAATAGAGATTGTGAAACAGGCCGTAAGACTAATAAGGTAACCAAATCAATAGCCGTACCATAACTTTACAAGGTTAGGTTTTACTCGATACGTAAAACAGGCCATTGCGTTCTCATCAATATGTCAGTGTGAGCGCGATGTAATGATTATGCATTAAGTATTTACGTATCGAGTAAAACCTAGCGTATTCTTTACATTCCAACTCATGGTACGACTACTGGATATCAGGTATGTCTAGTGCTGTGCGATCGTTTTACTATTAGCTCATGCTCATGATCATGACATTGCCTATCTATTTTTGAACGAAAATTTAAACATCACAAAAAGAAAACTATAACGACTCTGTTGAAATTATATACTTAACAAAATAATGATAAACTCATAATATGGAAAATTCTATCATTTTGCTCGAGTCTGCTTACTTATAAGTACAAAATATTAAATACGAGTATACATAAAAATGCGAAGCACCTAAATATATATTATGGTGTTATTTTGGAGAGGCGGTTAGACAAAGAGGGTTTTATTCAATTCTTTTTCAGCGGATCATCGGTTCGAAATTAAGTTAATAACGCGTTTGAACCAATTACTCTTCGGAAGGATACATTATTTCCAACTCCTACATAAATAATTTTGGCAATATTAAAATGGGACCATTTTAAACATGTAAGATGTGAAATCGAATTGGAGATCAAAAATGTAAACAAATGGGATACCACCACAAAAAAATAATCACGAGAGGGGGGTAATCTAAAATCATTCAAATACTTATAAAAAATGCGTATTTACCCTCACTGACGGTACGCAGAATTTTTAAATATTTTACAAAGTCTTAATACAAAATATTAAGTGAAATAAAAAAAAAATTAATGATATTTTCGCTACTTTTAATAAAATGTAAGGTGTTTAATTTATACTACTGGCAATGATAAGAAATCTTAAACATTTGGTTCGCAGTTATAACAATAACTAGTTTATTCGTAATTTAATACGGTAACTACACTAAGAACCATTTAAGAGGGTTCGCATTTATAACTATGTACTTCAAAAATCTAAATAAGAGGGTGCACCAAATGACTGTTTTATGAATTTTTACTCCTAAAATTTAGCATTACAAAGTATACAGATTTTAGTATTTTTACCTACAAATCAATCATTTTCATATTTTAATCGAAATGGATTCGATCGTAACTAAGTTGTAGACTGAAATTCGTTCCCCGACTATCCTAAAGATTAAAGTAACACGACATTCGTTTTCAAACATTGATTATGTTGATTATTTACATCATTCTAGCAAATTTTCTAGGTTTTATTTTTGTAATCAGGAACCGTCGACACTCAGATGTATGTTTTTTATTGTCATATCCAAAAATATGTTAACGATTGTGATACTTTGTGTATCGAACATACTTTGACTTTCGCATATCTACATCTACACATAAAACATTGTCTTAGGTTTAGTACCTGTAAGGATAGTTGTAAGTGAAGTGTTAAATAAAATAAAATAAAAAAGCAATCTCAAAATGCGACGTTAATTTACAAAGGTGTTAAAAACTACATTCGATATAAAACGTTTTATACCCCTGAAATGTCACTTTAACATTGACTTTGTAATGTCATGTCATTGTCATAGATTGTTTACATTTTTGATCTCGAATTCCATTTCGGAGCTTAGAGTAGTTTAAAGTAGGTACAGTTAGATCATTAAGAAGGTGCTTTATATACGTAGGTGGTTCCGTAACCAAAATGGCAAAAACGGAACCCTTATAAATTCGTTATGTCCGTCCGTCTTTCAGTCTGTCACAGCCGATTTACTCGGAAACTATAAATGTTACAGTAGGTAATGAAATTTGGTAGGAATATGTGTCGTATAAACCGCTACAGAATTTTGATACTAAATTAAAAAAAAAACATATTGTGGTTGGGGCCCTCCATACATGTGACTGAGAGATATAATTTTTTTTTAGATGTATATAAGCGTGTGGGGTATCAATAGAAAGGTACATCACATTTTTATTTAAGCGAACCGTTTTCGAGATATCAGCTCTCAAAGTCTGAAAAATGTGTCCCCCACCTATTTTTTTTTTATGTTATGCATAATATCAAACTCTATCAACGGTTTTTTGGTTTGATTAAATGATCTCTTATAGTTTTTGAGATAGGTTGATTTAACTGTATTTTTTAAAAGATAAATTGATAATGGTACGGAACCCTTCACGCGCGAGTCCGACTCGGTACTTGGCCGGTTATTTACGTTCATTTAGCATGGGTTGTACCTAGGTACATACATAGAGAATGCCTTTTGTTTATATTTATTTACAAATAAAGTTTAATACATATATTGGTAAGTATTAACTCAGTGGAGTTAAGATAATTAAAAACAATATAGGTAGTGTATTGTAATGTTCTACTGTTTTGTTTATTATTTAAGGATTGTACTAAGTAAATAGGTATCTACATTACTATTACTTGGAATTATATATAAATTGATGAAAATTTCATGCTTTTATTATTATTATTATTATTATTTATTATTTATTTAATTCATGAACAATAACAATTGTATCTGAATGTGAACTATATCTATTTCCTAAATCTAACATGCAGTGACATCTACCAAACATGTAAACAATAAAAATAAATAGGAGTAAATTTTATAACATACCATTTAACCATTATCTAACCCTAAACAATCTAAACATGTCAATGATTACGAAAGTATTTCGAGAATTCTTCGATTGAATAGAAGCACTCTTGCAACAACAGGGTTCTTAGCTTATTTTTTAATATATTTGGGCTAGTAATATTCTTCCACTCATCAGGAAGCTTGTTATAGAGTTGAACACCCTGGACTTGTGCACAATGACTTACTACCTTAAGTTTTGGCTGTAATTTACAGTGTAGGTGTTTTCTTCTCGTGTGTTCCCGTATTTCTCTCTCTTCTGGCGTTTCGTAGTCAGCGAGGCTTTTAACCAAATCAGTAATGAGCAAAAATATATAAAGGCAAGGCAAGGCAAGTATGGTTTTATCTTCATTGCGGTCTCTGTACTCTTCTACCTTCGCCTTAAACTTACCTGCACTTTGGAAAATTTCAACAGTGAAGAATATGACGGCATCGATGCCGCTGAACTGCTGGAAGAAAAGCAGAGAGAAGCCCACGACCAGGGGCTTGATGACTGCAGATGAGAAGAACACTTTCCGTGTGAAGAGGCTCGGTAACTCCTCTTGCCCTTGGGCTTCGGATTTCCTGAAATAAAACCTTTTTAAGTATTAAGTCCCGGATTTATAAACAGCATCAACAAAATTGTCGTGCGCGGAGACGTGTAACGCGAACCCTATAGACACGTAGACTGTAGATGTTTTCAAAAATCTAGGTTGATACTTTCATTGATAATTTTTAAACTAATCTGACATCACTCGAGAGAGGATGTTGTAATATGGACATATTTCATGAATCATAAATAATACTCTTCAGATTTTCAAACAATAAACTTGGTGTGATTTCAAAACCATGTCAACAATCGCATTATTATGTTTTATAATAAAATAAGGGATAGAACAGAAGTAAAAGTTTTCATTTATAGGTGTTTGCATTTGGCGGCCTCAGTAACTCAGTCTAAGAAACTGGAGAGTCCGGTCCATTTATTTGTGTGTTTATCATAAATATTTGTAACTTGGTCGTATTTGTTTTCGACGTATTTAAGTATTTGTATACACCTTTTGCCTAGTACCCACAACATCAACACAAGCCTTAATTGGGCTTACTGTAGGACTAGGTTGATTGGTGTATGATTGTTCCATGATATTTATAAAAAAAATGTTAATTTGAGAACAATTTGGTTCAGTCTTTTTTTTAGATCCCAAAAATATAGTCACCTTGTTGTGTCACTCGTCTAGCTAGCCTAACTATAATAATGCGGGAAGTGTCAGTCAAATATTCAATGCAAATGAACAAATAGGTGGGTAATTACTTACCTCATGATTGACAACCATAATTTTTGTGTCTAGTCTAGTTACAATTTTTGATTTTATTTATGAATAATAATAAAGCGCGCGGTTGTTTTCTGCCTTAATCCCGGTACGTCGTCGTTGACCACGGCCGTTGCTCGCAGACATGTGAAGCCAGCTCTTGGCTGCCGCGGCGTCCAGGCCCCGCGATTCCAGCCAGACGGGCGACAGCGGTAGGAGAACCACAAACAGAGTTCCAGGATTACCATATGTACAACGTAAATAACCACGTACTCTGGCACATCGTCCTTGACCACGGCCGTGGCTCGCGGAGAGAGGTGAAGCCAGCTCTTGGCTGCCGCGGCGTCCAGGCCCCGCGATTCCAGCCAGACGGGCGACAGCGGTAGGAGAACCACAAACAGAGTTCCAGGATTACCAAATGTACAACGTAAATAACCACGTACTCTGGCACATCGTCCTTGACCACGGCCGTGGCTCGCGAAGAGAGGTGAAGCCAGCTCTTGGCTGCCGCGGCGTCCAGGCCCCGCGATTCCAGCCAGACGGGCGACAGCGGTAGGAGAACCACAAACAGAGTTCCAGGATTACCATATGTACAACGTAAATAACCACGTACTCTGGCACATCGTCCTTGACCACGGCCGTGGCTCGCGAAGAGAGGTGAAGCCAGCTCTTGGCTGCCGCGGCGTCCAGGCCCCGCGATTCCAGCCAGACGGGCGACAGCGGTAGGAGAACCACAAACAGAGTTCCAGGATTACCAAATGTACAACGTAAATAACCACGTACTCTGGCACATCGTCCTTGGCCACGGCCGTGGCTCGCGAAGAGAGGTGAAGCCACCTCTTAGCTGGCGCGGCGTCCAGGCCCCGCGACTCCAGCCAGGCGGGTGACACGGGCAGTGGTAAGAGTACTACGGACAGAGCTCCAGAAAATCCAGGATGACCAAATGTACAACGTAAATAAACACGTACTCTGGCACATCGTCCTTGACCACGGCCGTGGCTCGCGAAGAGAGGTGAAGCCACCTCTTGACTGACGCGGCGTCCAGGCCCCGCGACTCCAGTCTGACGGGCGACTCGGGCAGTGGTAGGAGAACTACGGACAGAGCTCCAGGAAGTCCAGGATGACTAAATGTACAACGTAAATAAACACGTACTCTGGCACATCGTCCTTGACCACGGCCGTGGCTCGCGAAGAGAGGTGAAGCCACCTCTTGACTGACGCGGCGTCCAGGCCCCGCGACACCAGCCAGACGGGCGACTCGGGCAGCGGTAGGAGAACTACGGACAGAGCTCCAGGAAGTCCAGGGTGGCCAAATGTACAACGTAAATAAACACGTACTTTGGCACATCCTCCTTGACCACGGCCGTGGCTCGCGAAGAGAGGTGAAGCCACCTCTTAGCTGGCGCGGCGTCCAGGCCCCGCGACTCCAGTCAGACGGGCGACTCGGGCAGCGGTAGGAGAACTACGGACAGAGCTTCAGGAAGTAAAGGATGACCAAATGTACAACGTAAATAAACACGTACTCTGGCACATCGTCCTTGACCACGACGGCCGTTGCTCACGAAGAGAGGTGAAGCCACCTCTTGACTGACGCGGCGTCCAGGCCCCGCGACTCCAGTCTCACGGGCGACTCGGGCAGCGGTAGGAGAACTACGGACAGAGCTCCAGAAAGTCCAGGATGACCAAATGTACAACGTAAATAAACACGTACTCTGGCACATCGTCCTTGACCACGGCCGTGGCTCGCGAAGAGAGGTGAAGCCACCTCTTGACTGACGCGGCGTCCAGGCCCCGCGACACCAGCCAGACGGGCGACTCGGGCAGCGGTAGGAGAACTACGGACAGAGCTCCAGGAAGTCCAGGATGACCAAATATACAACGTAAATAAACACGTACTCTGGCACATCGTCCTTGACCACGACGGCCGTTGCTCACGAAGAGAGGTGAAGCCACCTCTTGACTGACGCGGCGTCCAGGCCCCGCGACTCCAGTCTCACGGGCGACTCGGGCAGCGGTAGGAGAACCACAGATAGATTTCCAGGATTACCAAATGTAAAACGTAAATAACCACGTACTCTGGCACATCGTCCTTGACCACAGCCGTGGCTCGCGAAGAGAGGTGAAGCCACCTCTTAGCTGGCGCGGCGTCCAGGCCCCGCGACTCCAGCCAGACGGGCGACTCGGGCAGCGGTAGGAGAACTACGGACAGAGCTCCAGGAAATCCAGGATGACCAAATGTACAACGTAAATAAACACTTACTCTGGCACATCGTCCTTGACCACGGCCGTGGCTCGTGAAGAGAGGTGAAGCCACCTCTTAGCTGGCGCGGCGTCCAGGCCCCGCGACTCCAGCCAGACGGGCGACTCGGGCAGCGGTAGTAGAACCACGAACAGAGCTCCTGCATTACCAAACGTACAATGTAGTTAATTTAATAACCACTACTACTATTATTTTATGGATGACATTGTAGATACTAGAAAGTGATGGATGACACTAGCCAAAGATTTGGATTGGTCATCTTTGGGCCTTTATCCTCAACTGAAGGGTTCCCGCACGACACGACACTAATTGTATACATCATCAGCCTATAATAGTCCACTGCTGGACGTAGGCCTCTCCTATTAACTATACGTATAGACACATTAGGAGGTAAATGCCCATAATCGCCACGCTGGGCAAGCGGATTGGCGATCGCAGTAATGTGTCCACTATGATGGCGCTGCTTCCCATCGTCAATATTTTGTCAAATAATTGTCAGTGACACTTCAATCCCTTAGTCGACTCTTACGACACCCGCAGGAGGAGTTGGGGTGGTGACAAATGTATTCTTACTGCCGTCACCACACGGTCACTAATTGTATAAGTATTGCTTTAATACAAGTTTTCATTTCTATAATATACTTTTTTAATGAAATGGATGGATATAATTACATGGATGAAAAATATTGTTTTGTTAATTTAATCAATGTGAATAAACTTTCCTTTCCTTCTTCTTATTTAAATCAGAATGTATTATTGAGTTATTAAAATGATTTCTTATGCAAATAGCAAACTAAGAGCATGATATTTTTATTATACATAATTTTATATTTTTCTATCTGGTTTTTATGTAAAATAAAATAAAAGGCATATATTTATTTTATTTTATTACTGTATTGTATAATAATTTTATATTAACATATACCCTGGCGTTTATATTAACATACATATTGAACGCTCATGATTTTGAACTACAAAAAAAAAATTGTAACATTTATTAAGCTAAACGTCGGCCAATCGGCATAAAAAACTATGCGGAAAGTGTGACATTTATCTATCTTAACAAACTCAACCTATAGCCTTGGGATAGTATTTCAATCGGAAAGTCCCACAATACTTATTGTAATAAAAATCAACGCGTAAAAACTTCAGTTATTCAAACACTACAAATTGAGTGCGTAAAGGTAGATAAATTGCCCTTTTTATGCCAAGCCAGGTTCAGACATTCCTGGTGAGACTTTCTCATATATTTTTTTAAAGATAGCAACTGTTATTACAGCTTTAACCTATGCAATAGTGCCTTTGGAATCACGGGCTTACAAATCCCGGTTTTTTGATAGGCTTGCGCGGGGATATAGATCCAACACTATGGGCCTTTGGAGAAATTTGCTGTGTTGTCCCATTCACGGGCAATAGTGCCTTATTATTATTAAATTTTGTGCCAGAGGCAAAACTATATACCTAATTTGCTTGTTAAAATAATATTTCGATCTGAAAACAAAATTTATTACAGAAACTATGATCACGTTTTAAGAGACTCAAGGTGCGGCTCCACTGAGGCGGAGAGGAGCGGAGGTGTGCAAATTTGACCAATTACATTCTTCAAATTCAAAATTTCAAACACTGTCATGCGGTCTCATTGGCCAATTTTGCACATCTCCGCTCCTCTCCGCCTCAGTGGAGCCCGCACCCTTGAAGGAAGGCGCACATTGAATCACCTCTACTCACCCCTTATCCAACGTCAATGTTCCGAGGACAATAAATCCCACTAGCACAATCCAGGATTCGGTTTCTAACACGAGGTTAAACGGTTAGAAGTGTAAAAAATGTATACCTATTTAACTAGTGGGTAAACTTATTGTAAATTTTAATCTTAGAAGACGCAATCTGTGAAAATGCGCCTAAATTTACTGTTAATACTTATTCTGAATATTCAATTTCATTCGATTGCGCTGTTTGACTCATAGAATAGAAACATTGTAAATTTTGAATACCTACTTATTTGTTAAGAAAAATAATGGAAGGTGGTTTTAACTATCAAGGATACAATGCGACATATTAGAAATTATGGCGTTACTAACCAGATCACCACAAAAAAGTTAGTGCCAGCCACGTGCAAGACGACGACGCCGATCTAAAGATAAGTGTCAGCAGCGATTTGAGGCACTTGCAAATTTTTACTCTCTAAGAGATCAAGTAAATAGGCAGGGACCACACCATTCTCTTAGTAAATTTTTACTCTGTATACTAAATTGTACCGCAGAATGTTGCCGACAGGAATGCGAGTTGCCTCCAAGGTAGCCAGTTGCCAGCTACATACGAGATGACGATGCCCAGCGACATGGAGAGAGTGGGCAGGGACCCCAGCCGCCCCCGTATTTCCGGATCGCAGCACTCGCTAACCTAACAAAACAATTCATCCGTCAAATGGTTGTAATATTGAAATTGAACATCATCTCATTTACATACAGACCGAGCGCTTTCAAGCCAATATAATTTTTAACGACATTTGCGGTTGAGGGAACTTGTGATTAGAGAAAGAAAATATTTTTAACATAGGCAATGGAATTCGTTTGCGTGTATTTTATGTAATATTAAATTAAAATATCCTGAGTAATAAAAATAACATTAGGTATCATTTAAATAAATAGTACCTACTACGTATATCGTAGCTAGCAGGGTGAGCCTATAGGTACGATTAACTATAACGATTAAGACAACGACAAATTCTATAAAATTCGTCTTCCACTGATGGCTTAAGATGCGTGCAGACCATAAGAGCATTCGCTGTTCTATTCCCCTACTCTACGAAATTCTATCGTTACACAAAACGTGATCGGTTGATTTTGTAGAGCGGGGGATAGAACAGCGAATGCCCTTTTGGTTTGAATGCACCTCTATGGTCCCGCGTTTGCTGTTTATCGTATTACGCGTTATTTTTGCGCTAGTGTACTTGCCAGGACGATAAACACAGGACCATAGTAAGCAGTAAGCCACCAGGTTTTATGCTTATTTGAGTAGTTATCACCGAAAAGACCACAGAACAAAAAATAACGTAGAAGCGGCTTATACCCCGATTCTCGAGAGAACCGATGTCGCCACACTCACACTGGCGCAAACATGCACACAGAAGTATCTGAAAGCTTATTGGTTATAAAATCTTATACAAAAATAAACTTTATTTCGAATGCGACAAAAGCAAAACTATACTACTCGTTTTATTACTTACGACGTTTCGCTTGCTACTACTAACTTGCAAAGAGAGTGTTGCCATCTAGCGTCGAGTAGCATAAGTCTGTTTATAACTAAAACTCAATAGTTCAGCAACTCCCCAATAGATGGCGAATCCTTGTTCTCTCTCCCACGTATGTGGCATTTCCCAAGAGTAAAAGAGATAGGCTGCTTTTTGCACGTTATTGCTAACAAGCGTCATAGTGCTGTGCAAGAGTGTTTTTTCTGTTTTGTGGAAAAGACCAAGTAGTAAGTGTATTCGCATTACACATTGGTCAGTAACAAGCAAAAAATGTTGTCTTACGAACGGTTATGTTAGAATTCTCAGTCGCCTAAGGATGCTTGTAACAATCATGTATGTTGCTGTTGCCTCAAGGCACATCCTACTTTACAAATGTCACGATGTGATCTGGAGAGGGTGGTTGTTTGCATACGAGGGATATAATGTTACACATACAGGTAACATAATTTAGGTATAGCACTTACGTAAACTTGGGAGGGTGCTAAAGTGAAGCCGACGCAGAGCCCATCGATGAAGCGACCCAGCAGAATGAGTGGGAAGGAGGGCGCGAAGCCGAGCAGAAGCCAGCCAGCCGCCCAGAGTGGTGCTGCCATCTGCAGCGTGCGCTTGCGCCCCGCGCGCTGCATTATCGCGCCTGATAGCATGCTGCCCACAAACGCGCCGAGCGGAGGGATAGAACCTGAACGTTCAAGTTGATTAAGACCGCATGCAGCTGACAGGCATCAACGTTCATCTATTGAGCTCAGTCAAATATATAAATTAACTCACTCCGCCCCTTGTCTGTTAAGTCAGATCAACTAAACCACTGCCTAACACATTAGACACATTTATATTTAATGGGGCGATAATATCATGAATCATAAATATGAACGGAAAAGTAGGAAACATTCGATTTATACCTGCTATAATAATACCATCGACTTACATACGTACAGTGACCATCAGACTGATATTTGATGGTGACTGTACCTTAACATACGTTAATTTTACATATGTGTATTGTGATGATATTGATAATCAAATCGTTTTTGTCCACAATTAGTACAAAAGTGCTCATTGAATCTAACTATGCTACCCTATATCTGAGATTGGCCTTTGTAACTTGTACCGAGGATGCTGGCGGCATTTCCTCGCTGTATTGCAATACATGTATTGGATAAGGAAGGAAATAGGGGTATCTAAGAATTAAGGAAGAGAATCATGATACTATATCTAGGTACTCAAAACTATTTGAGTACACAGCTACTACATACCGAAGTAACTTTCTCAATTTAACAACAGACTACAGTCGATTTCGCAAAAACTAGTGTCTATGCTAATATTTAGTTATCTAACTTACCTTGCCCGCTGACTCCGTAACCAGAAAAAATCGGCCAAGTGCGAGTCGGACTCGCGCGCAAAGGGTTCCGTACCATTATCAATTTATTTAAAAAAAAAACAGTTAAATCAACCTACCTCAAAAACTATAAGAGATAATTTAATGAAACCAAAAATCGTTGATAGAATTTATTTATGTGCATAACATATTTTTTTTTTGGAATTTTATATCGCGTAGTTTAAAAAATAGACATTTTTCAGATTTGAGAGCTAATATCTCGAGAACGATTTGCTTGAATAAAAATGAGATGTATAAACCTTCATATCATTTTCAAAGACCTTTCTATTAATACCCCACACGCTTATATACAACAATTTTTTTTTTTCTATCCCTCAGTTACATGTATGGAGGGCCCCCACCCCAATGGTTTTTTTTACAATTTAGTAACATAATCCTGTAGCGGTTCATACAACACATATTCTTACCAAATTTCGTTACTGTAGCATTTATAGTTTCCGAGTAAATCGGCTGTGACAGACGGACAGACGGACAGACGGACAGACGGACATGACGAATCTATAAGGGTTCCGTTTTGCCATTTTGGCTACGGAACCCTAAAAAGAGAACAGGATTTGACTAAGTAAAAAAGATTTACAAGTGCGAAAAATTCATTAGCCAACGTTTACCCAATACTTATAACGTAACACAATACCATATTTACTCGTCTGTACATATTTGCAAAATAGGCTCTCAATAGACTGCTAATGGACTGTGCGGTTTACTAATGTTTGGCAAATAATTTTTCCCAAAGTATCACATCGCAAACTATTTTTCCCAAATTTTCATTTGGCAAAAATTTAATTGTCAAAACTACTTATCGCAATTTTACAGTTAGCAAGCCTGTTTGTTGGCAAGCGATTGTTTAGCAAAGAATTACTTGGTCGTTTTTATTTTCCCAAAATATTTTTTGGCAAATGCATCGTTTAGCATAACATACTAATCCCAAAATATTGTATGGCATAAGATTTATACCGCATATACAATATTACATCGCAACCAATTTTTCGCATAAAGTCATTTCGCCGAAAGATCATATTACAATTGAATCTTATGAAATCGTTTTATTTCCCAACTAAATGGTTGGAAATTCTATCTTTGGGCTTGGTTTTTAATTGGAACTAAATTTTTATAATGCATATTTTCATATAGTTGATGGTTTAGCTGGCATTTAGTTAACTAAATAATTACCAATGTTTTTGGGTACAGTTTGAGGCGAATTTTATATAGGTATGTTTATGTTTTTTTTTAATAAAAGCTCACACGGGGTTTTATATTATGTTGATAAACAATTAAAAGTCGGGTTCAAAACAGTAATTTAGATGAAACTGATGAGGGAACGCAATGCCGAGGGAATAACAAAACAGTCGGTTCTGGCACTCGCCGGCCGCTGCCGCGGCACGCTCGCTTCGCTCGCTCGGCTCGTGCGCTGTTGGTCGCAGTTTCACCTAACACTCCTCCTCGCTTCGCTCGTCGTCGTACCTAACGGTGGCTCTGGGATAGTTTTTTTTTATGAAAATGAAAACAAAAATATAGTTTTTTTATCCGTGGCTATGTGTGCCTTCTTAGTACCTACCAATAAAAAATATGGATAGTGATCATTATGATGGATTTTATTTTCTCACTTCATTCATTATGATACCAAATATTCATGAAATACGTATTTTGTTCCAGGCAAGTTCAAGTTAAGGGTTGTGCAAAAAAGTACGAAATTCCTGTATAGACCTACGAACTTATAATATTATCATTTGCCATGCTTTTGCTATAAGTAGAGCTTGCGAAGTAACAAATTTGGGATTTTTTTTTTTGGATTTTAACTTATGACAAAATAAAACATTTGCTTAATAAGCATTTGCTTAATAAAATCTTGACGAAGTGAAACTTTGCAAAATAATAATTTGACCAAATGAATAAAATGAGAAATGTAACTTTGCTAAAGATTTGTTTGGGAAATGAGACTATTGCGATAAGTTATTTGGGAAGTCATATTTGGGAAACATAATTTGCCAAAGGGCAGTACACCGGACTGTGCAGATTTGAACTAGTTTCTAGCAACAACAAACATACCGCAAGAAAGTTATTATTTACCTATGTATAAGACATAGGTAAATAATAACTTTCTTAAGGAATATACATAGGTTTCTTTTTAACCGACTTCAAAAAGGAGGAGGTTTACAATTCGTCGAAATCTTTTTTTTTTTTTTATGTATGTTCCCCGATTACTCGAAGACGCGTGGACCGATTTGAAAACTTCTTTTTTTGTTTGAAAGGGTATACCTTCTAGTTGGTCCCATTGTCACCGAATCCAGATCTGATGATGGGATCTTAGAGAAATCGAGGGAACTCTTCAAATGTTGTAGGCACACATGACATTTTTCATTTATTTTCGAAGACTAATCAAGTATTTGCGTCTAGTCATGAACATTTTAAGTTGGTGATCTGATGATGGAAGGTACAACTCCTTAGCAATTAGGAGTTGGGGGATAATTCTTTAAGTATAACATATTTCGTGTATTTTGGAAGTTATTTGAGTATTTGCCTTTAGGTGGTCATCCTTTCATGTTGGTGAGCTGATGATGAAAGGTACAACTCCTTAGAGATTAGGAGTTGGGGGACAATTCTTTAAATATAACATATTTCATGTATTTTGGAAGCTATTCGAGTATTTGCGTTTAGGTGGTCATCCTTTCATGTCGGTGAGCTGATGATGGAAGGTACAACTCCTTAGAGATTAGGAGTTGGGGGATAATTCTTTAAATATAACATAGTTCATGTATTTTGGAAGCTATTTGAATATTTGCCTTTAGGTTGTCATAGTCTCACGTTGGTGAGCTGATGACGAAAGATATAACTCCTTAACGATTAGGAGTTGGAGGATAATTCTTTGAATATAACAACTGTCATACATTTTCGAGATCTATTCAAGTGTTTGCTTAGTAGTTACGACATTTTGGTTAGCGGTTAGTGATTCTTTAAATAATATAGATTCAGATTTTCTGGCCTATTATAGTGCAGTACATTCTAATTATAAGTATTTAGAGCACACTAAATAACGATTTTATACTACTAAAAAGCAAAAAATAAAATATTTTAAAATAAAAATTAAACCGCCTTCAAAAATTAACCCAACCTAAAAAGTAAAAAATAATTTTAGTTTCTACTTCTTAGGATTTCCTACCCAAACCTTTAAACCTTTTACCCTATTCATTGAAATAAAATATTATGGCTAGGTATCCTACAGATTTATTAGAAGTCGGTGCCAAGCCAAATAAATATGTTCACTTCGCGAGTATATGATTGTATTCGATAGAGCTTTGTAACTAACTGTCACTCCGGTTATGCTTTCATCAAAATGACTGAGGTAGATCATTCTGTTGATAAAAACATAATCGGCAGCACTTGGCACCGACTTCTAAGAAATCTGTAGGATACCTAGCCATAATATTTTATTTCAATGAATAGGGTAAAAGGTTTAAAGGTTTGGGTAGGAAATCCTAAGAAGTAGAAACTAAAATTATTTTTTACTTTTTAGGTTGGGTTAATTTTTGAAGGCGGTTTAATTTTTATTTTAATAGTTATTTATTATACAAGGGGGCAAAGTTGTTGTTTAACTGTCGTGCCAATATTGAGACCTGAGCTAGCGAAAGATTCCAAAATTGAGCCACGAGCGTAGCGAGTGGTTCAAAAACTGGAATCTTGAGCATTGCGAAGGTCTCAAGGCACGAGAGTTGAACAAACTTTGCCGCCAAGTGTAATACAACTTTTTTCCCCTCACTATCGCGAGGAAATATGATTACAAATCTCATCCAAATGTAAATTAACTTAAAGAAACTATTGAAAACTCAATGTCGAAACGTATCGTAGAATAGAGTTACTTATGGAATTTAAATATTGCCAATGGCTTACAAAGTCACATGAGAAAGGACCAATTTAACATGTGAGCTCCGATTGCGCATGTTTACTACGGTCATACAGATCCACTTATACTAGGCAGTAGGGGGCTATAGGAATTAGAGAAATGTCAAATTACTTTATTCACAAGTGTGTAAAAAGCGTTTTTACCCGTTCGTATTAAAGGATAAACGAGCGCTTTACGAGCTAGTGAGGGGAAAAATATTTTATTTATTTACATTAGATAATGATTTTTAACATTTTAATAATTATGTGCGGAGGCAAACAGACGGTTTACTAAATGGTAAGTGATTGGTCTGTATTCTTTTTTCAGATAATTATTAGAGATATTATAAAAGTTATAACTGATACATACTGACTCCGAAAAATATTATACATATTTCAGCAGGATATGATAGTTAGATTTTTTTGTGACTACCTACCGTAAACGGGGTAAATAGGAATGTAGAGTAAACTAGTCTGTTAGCCCAGGACAAACAGTCCATTTTAGAATAGCATGTATGTAAAAAATGGCTGTTCTAAACTGGACTGTAAGTCACGAGCTAAAAGATCCAGTTTACTCTACATTCCTATTTACCCCGTCATTCTTATTTACCCCTTTTTACGGTACCTACTTCAAACCTCGACCTAAGGCACTGGTCTTACCGCGAGCTACTAAGCTATGAACTGTCAGCTATAAACACGAACAAAAGATACGCACTCCCGTGTAAATAAAAGAGACACGGCTATACTCGCCCAGCTATCAGCTATCACCGCCGGGCGAGTAACGCCGTGTCTCTTTTATTTACACGGGAGTGGGTATCTTTTGTTCGTGTTTATAGCCGATAGTTCATAGCTTTGTAGCTCGCGGTGAGACCAGTGCCTTAGACACTAGACAGTGTCATAGCGTCTATTTACGGAGATGTTAGGTACTACCACAAACTTATTGCTTATCTACATACGAGTAAGCAGTGGAATAAAGAGAAACGTAAGTATGATACGACTGAATAATAATCACCAAATTAAAAATTTAAAAAACCGACTTCAACCGGTTTCTCCAAGATTCCCGATTTGTTTCCATCATGGGTTTCCTCAAATCCTACTTTCTGAATGCAAATTCTTGTAAATGAATGAAAATTACCAAAAGCGCCATACATGTACCTATAACATCTGAAGAGATCCCTCGATTTCTCCAGGATCCCATCATCAGACCCCAACTTGGTGCCAATGGGACCATCTCGGGGTAATACACGTTCGATCACAAAAAGAAATTTTAGAATCGGTTTACTATTCTCGGAGATATCAGGTAACATACATAAAACAAAAAAAAAAAAAAAATTCAGTCGAATTGAGAACCTCCTCCTTTTTTTGAAGTCGGTTAAAAAGAGATCAATGTACCTTTAAGTTGCGCCGTCATTTGTTCCAATTCGTGTTTCAATCAATGGATTAAAAATTTTACAGGAATTATTTATTTATTTAATGAACCTATTCGGAAATTGGAATCGAAAATTATTTGCTACTTTCAATAAGCCAATTATCGTTACCCGTGGAACAGCAATATCTGCATTCATAATTAAAGGGCAATGAAATGTAGGTATACATATTACCTAATTTAATTCTGCTATGTCAAAGTACATAGGAATCAGTTTTCGAAATATTAGGTACTGAATAACCAGAACTATTTGCTTTCAAGGCAAACGTGATTATGTTACTAAGCCAGTCAGTTAGGTACATATTTGACCTTGATGTCACTTTCCATCAAGTTAGGCTATGGCCAATGGATGGTCAAACATTAATGAATTCGTTTCACGCAGCTAGTTTACAAATGTTTAGTCTAGTATCTCACTCTCACCTATCCATGACTTTTGTTCGCTGTTTTGGATGAGATTGGGGTCAATAGCCTCGATGGATGGCAGGGCAGATGCAGAGTAACCCCTCACCAGGCCGATGATTAAAAATGCCAGCGAAGCGCCAAATGTCAGCCATAACTGGAATAAATAGAATGGTTGCAATCACAAAACATTTGAATAATGCCGCATTGGAAATGAAATGTAAGCTGAAAACCCGGCATATTACATAATATATCCCATCATATACACGAGTACAGTGCTCGCGAGCATTGCGAGAGATTTTAACCACGCATTCTAGACGGCAAAATAAACAACAAATATTACGCGAGCTAATCAGAAATGTCATAAAAAACCATTTATTTACTTTTTTGACAATTTTCGAATACTTTTCAACATTACCAATATCAAATCATAAAAGAATTCGTCAAAAGTTTTATTTTTCATGTTTATTTCAGTGACTGACTGTATTATTGTTTTTTCTACTCCAACACTTAAATCTGTCAATTAGATGATTGTCAGCGGTAACAATAACTACTGAGCAGTAATCATAATAATATGATTATGAATATAGGAGTTCTGTTTTTTCTAAGTATGTACAACTTCCATTTATCAGGTTTGCTTTAATTTGCAGTAGTAAAGTAGCTTTTTAAAATATTGTAGGTAATATTTAACCTCCTGAGGCCTGGTGACGTCACTTACTTCAACCGAATTTTAACTTTGACACTATATCTATAAAGTCAAAATGCTATGTAATATATATATGACTCAGGGCCTCACTAGGTTAAATCAAAATGTAAAAATAAACTGAAATGCGTTTTAATAAATTAGATATTACAAAACAAAGGTAAAAATCATAATTCTATCATAATAATTTGATATTTAGATATTCTTGAACGCAACCACATTTTTTGTAAATGGGAACCGGCTTTTTTTCTTTTTTATTTTGTCTATGGCATGTTCGGCATATGTGTTCGAAATTTGTCAATCTTGGTAAAAATATTTTTGGGTTTTTGTTTGTTTGGTCGAAGTGATTGTACAAAAAGATAATTAAATTACGAGTGATTCAGATGAACTGACGATCAAATACAGGGATTTTACTTAAACTAAAAAACAAAATTATTGGTTTACTTTTTTTACTCTTAAGTAGTTGGGTGTACGTATTTATTGGTATAAATATTTTTATTCGTTATTTAAGCAGGTATGTAACCCATTTTATTGTTCTCGAGTAGATACTAGGTATGTATTTGGCTGTCGTAGAAAAAATACTCGTACCTCGTGGCTAGGGTTGCCAACCAAAGATCACAGATATGCGGGATATTCGCGAATTAATTGCGGGACTTGGCTGTAAAATGCGGGACGGGAATGACATTAACATTAAAAAATAATGCTTAATTTCAGATCGGTTTAATTTAGCTGCTCAGTTATACACATTCAGTACACGGTGCTTGCAGGCTATAGTCGCCGTCGTCGCGGTACATTCAAAATAACATGTCGCAATCTTAAATGCTTTCATATACGTATTCATATTATTATTTTAGTATTTTCAGTTTACTATCCCCTGAAAAGCGGGACAACTGGCGTCCCGCGTGAACCCTTTGCGAGACCCATACTTTAGGGTCCCAGAAACGGGACGTCCCGCATATAGCGGGACAGTTGGCAGCCCTACTCGTGGCCTAAACCCGGTAGGTACACTAGGTACTCAACTTGTATAGCCTTCAAATTGTTACCGTTATATAAAATGCTATTCTGGTTTTTAATTGTCAGAAAAAATCAGAACACATTGTGGTAGCATTGTAATATCACGTAATACAAGAAATGAAAACGGTCTCATTATTGTTGCCAATAACCGCAATAACTGTTGTCACTCACTCGTTATTCCCGACATTCATACCTACCTTTAATAAGATAATCGCAACGTTTAAGTAAATTAATAGGTTGATTGGTAACTTCAGTAAATTAGTAATCGCAATAAACATAAATGAAAGGAAATAAAAATTCTATCAAAATCACTCCGCACCTTGGAATTGTAATGTAAACTGTCTTTAATATTTTGTCCCTTTATGCAAAGAAACAGATCGAATAAATAACTCTCTTTTATGAATAAGGAGGCAAGTATTGAATACTCCCTAAAAATTTATACTGACAATACCGCCGAATATGTAGATATTATGTACATTATATTAGGCCAAAATAAGATACATATACAATGTGTTACCATCATGCGGGCTTTTATGAAAATGGGAAATTTAAATAACTGTATAATAAATGTTATTTCCTTCTAACATTCAATGTGACGCGCTTCTTAGTTATCATACTTATCAAACACTACGAGTGATCGCATTGTTAAGAGGTAATTAAGCGTTAATACAATACCTTTTTATCAAATGCCTCATCAATTAAAATAACAACGAATTTACAATCTTAAAGGTAGAGGTAATACACCAGGCGGTCTTATCGCTTCAGAGCGGTCTCTTCCAGGCAACCTTTGGGCAATGAAACGATGCAACAAGTAAAAATAGTATGGATTGTAATTAAGTACGTTGCTTCGCAATCAGAAAGTTTTTGAATGTACAACATGTGTGTGTTAACATAATAAATTTTAATAGTACAAAACAGGCTTTTATTGAAAACGAGCAATGAAGTTAGTTTTTAACCAGACCGTGGTAATAACTAACTTCATTGCTCGTTTTCAATAAAAGCCTGGATAATGGTAACACACTGTATATACGAGAACCGAATAGTATACTTTTTTATTTTCATTTGAAATATCTGGCACCCTAGTGAAAAGGGGTATAAGTCGAATTTTGGCCAAATTGAGTTAAGTATACCAAAAAATTTCAAAAAAAAAATGGCATCTGTTGGTGTAAAAGGATCTAAGATATCACGTAAATTGACAGAGTTACGGTCGTGTAATATGGTATAACTAACACAAATGACCATGCAGTGTCAGGTATAAGTTGAAATAAATTCTTACTAACAAAAAAAAGTATATCGTTGTAAAGTTACAAAAGGTATTAGTGTAGCTAAGTTTTACGCGTTTGGATTTTTGTTGTGTGTAACGCTATAACGACTCATATTCTCTTGGTGGTCCCATGGATAATGAGGATCCATGTGTATTTAAATCACTTTACACGAACAATAAAAACATTTTTTGAGATACAATTCGACATAAATTCATATTCACGAATAAAATTATGTTATTACGGGTACAAGTCGAGTTTAATCACTTAGATTTACAGTTTTTTACATGTGATACAATCCATTTGCGGGAATTATATCCGTTTACACTAAATTAAAAAGTATTACTTAACATTTAACACCAATAAATTGACGGATTTGTACTAATTTGTACCCTTTTACACTAAGTTTCGTTATATATATATAATATGTCGTCAAGGCATAATCCTATTGGAATAGCGAAATAAAAGTTGTTGTGTTGCTCTGAAAGAGATATCTTTTATTTAGCGCAATGTTGCGTAAATGTACATCTTTTATAATAAAACACATATTTAACGTAAATAAACTCACCTGAAAGAGAAACAACAATTGAAGCTATTATTCACTAATTCCTTTATATTTTATTATTACATCTCCCCCCCTAAGAAAATATATACAAAGTATTTATTTTACTAAACCTAAGATCTATGTACATTACTCATTTTCATTCAGTATTGGGACAAGTTTGGTTATGTGGAAAAGGTTTGATTCAGTTTTTTTGTGTCCAGTATCTATTTTATAAATTGAATTTGATAACCTTTCTATCACTTTGTATGGGCCGATTCTTAACTCATCTAATTTTCTTCTATTTAATCTATTTCCATTCTCAACATAAACTAAATCCCCTACCTTAAGCTCACAAGCTTTTCTGTTTTTATCAAATAGTTTTTTGTTGTAATTATGCGATTTAATAGTGTTTTCAAGTGCAAGTTTTCTGTCTGTCAATAAATCTGTATATGTTTTGGTTTCTTTTAATTTGTCTGGTAAAACGTCTATATTTCGTCCTTCTAACAAGTATATTGGTGCATAGCCTGTCACTGTATGTTCCGTTTCATTGTACTTTTGCGTACATTCGTGGGCGATATTAGTCCAAGCTTTAGATTTATCTTTCTTTTCGTTAAGTTTACATCTAATTTTATTTACTAGTGTTTGATTTAACCTCTCATTAAGGCCGTTTGAAAAAGGGGCATTAACTGCAGTAAAAATAATAGGTATACTTTGTTTTTCCAAAAATGATTTAAACTCTTTTGAATTAATACCCGGATATTGATCAGATAAAATTAATCCAATTTTATTTGCTTGAGACACTTTTTGTACGAGTTTTATGAAATCATTGGCACTTTGTGTTTTAGATGTTATTATAAAAGCAAATCTTGTGAAATGGTCTACTAATAAGTGTAAATATGTTTTTGTGGAGCGTGTGCCACCAAATCCGCCAACAGTATCAATGGACATTATTTCAAATGGGTAAGAAGCGGGCCCTAAATGGGACATTAATCCATATTTAAAATTCGCCCTGGATTTATTTTTAATACAGACTTTGCAGGTATCACAAAACTTTTTAATATTTTTTGATAAGTTATTTGCTATATAAAAAGGTTTAATTTTCTTTTCTAGTTGTTGTATTCCTATATGGCAATAATAATAATGTATATTTCTTATCAATTTCTTGGAAAAATCTTCAGTTAATAATATTTTATCTTTTTTACCATTTCTCTTGTAATATATATTATCTTTTAATGTACATTTTATTTTATTTTCTTTTATATCTTTATTTTTTTCTTGGTCATCTTTTATCTCGTCCATATTTATAAAGTTCACAGTTCTTAAAATATCGTCTTGATTGTCGTTTGGTTCTAGAACAGGATTTCTGCTCAAACAATCAGCTTCTATATTGTATTTACCCGGAGAGTATATTACCTCAAAATTAAACTGAGATAAGTAATACGTCAGGTCTCCTAATTCTTCATCCGTTCTGGCTTTTATGTTCATTTTTCTAGGGGCTTATGGTCTGAAAAAACCGTAAACTTTTTCCCAATAAGCCAATGCTGCCAGTATTTTACAGCTTCTTTTATCGCTATGCATTCCAAATAGATAGCTTTTTTCTTCTTTTGAGAGTCATTCAATTTCCTTGAAAAATATGCGCAAGGTTTTTCTTCTCCATTGTCTTGCGGTTGTTTTAAAATAGCGCCTATTCCCTGTATCGATGCATCGGTATAAATATGTATTGGTAAATCAGGATCAAAAATGGCTAAAATAGGTTTTTTACATAATAGTTTTTTTATTATATCAAAAGATTCTTGACATTTTTCGGACCAAATGAATTGTTGTCCTTTTCTTAATAAGTTATGTAAAGGGTCTAATATGATCGAAATGTTTGGTACATATTTTCCGTAAAAGTTTATTTTTCCCAAAAATTGACGTACATTTTTTTGTGTTTTTGGTACTGGAAAATCCTTTATAGCAATTAAATTGTCATTGATTGGAGATATCGTATTATTTTGTATCATGTGTCCTAGATATTTAACCGAATCTTGAGCGAAGTTACATTTCGAAAATTTTAGTCTGAATCCCTCTTTAGATATTGCTTCCAACAACAAAGACAGGTGTTTTATATGATCTTCAAATGTTTCTGAGAATATTAAAATATCGTCTATGTAATTAACCGTGAAGCCTGCAAGGCCATGTTTTCTTATAATGCTGCTCAATACTCTCTGAAAGATCGCCGGTGACGTCTTCAATCCGAATGGGAGACAAGTCCACTGATAGTGCCCTTCTTGAGTTACAAACGCTGTTATTTTCCTATCTTCCACTTTCATTGGGATTGACCAGAAGGCTGAGTTTATATCTAATGTCGAGAAGAATTTACATTTCCTAGTTTTGATCATTAAATCCTCTATTAGTGGGAAAGGTTGAGATTGTGGAACTACGATTTTATTTAGATCACGAAAATCTATACATAGCCTTGATTTTCTTCCATCTTCCTTTTTATAGGCTAATGTTACTGGAGCAGCGAAAGGACTATAAGACTCCTCGATTAAGTTTTTCTCCAGTAACTGCGCTACTTGTTGTTCAATTTCTTTTTTATCTTCAATAGTACATCTGTATGGTCTCTTGCTACAATATTTATCTACTTGTAGATCAATATGCGCCTCATAATCTTTTACAGTGCCTATATCAAATTTATCTTTAGCAAAAAGTGAATTATGTTTATTAATTAGTTCATTTATTTCAGACTGCTGCTTAGATGTCAAATGATTTACTGAAACGTCGAAGGTTGTGACATCTATATGTTCGTTAAAATTTATTGAAATATTATTTGCAGTCTCATTTTTTTCATTTAAATCATTTTCATTTGAGAGTAAAGCATTTTTTTCTTCTGTCGCAATACACGGAAGACAGTAAGATATTTTTGTATCGTCTGGATTAATTATATTATCACAAAGTTTTTTTCTCACTATTTGAGTATTTTGTGAGATCTTTAGGTTGTCGTCTTGAATTAAATGGAACATTTTTATGCAATCAAGTCCAATTAAAAAATCATATTCAAAATTCTCTTCATCAGTCACAAAAACATCAAGATTATGTTCTAAGTCCATAATCTTCAACTTAAGAGTTACCAATCCTATAGGTTTTCTAACGCCACCAATCGTTTTAAAGTTTGCATTTTTAATAGGGCTACAAAGTGACTTATTTTTAAAAGATAATAATTTCGAATTTATTAAAGTCACATTTGACCCCGAATCGTAAACTCCAGATATTTCCAAAGTATTATTTATCAATAGTTTAGTTTTGATTAATGGCGTTATTATTAGTTTTTTGTATCTACCTCATTTAATTCCGTCTCCAACACAGAATTGTTAACATGTCGTATCAAATCACGTTTTTGTTCATCGTTATTTTTGTTTTTAAACCAGCACAATGATTCAGGATGATATCGATTCCCTTTATTTGCCTTCTCACAAATGCTACATGGGTAATAGTCTTTCCCTTTTCTTTCTTTTGTTTTATTTTCAAAAACCAAAGTATTTTTTCCCGAGTTCTTTTTACCTACTAAATGTTCTAAACCTCTTAGCTGATTAAACAGATCTTCAGTTTCTTTTAGATCTTCTCTATCTACCCTATCTGCAACAAAATTTGGCAATCCTATAGCGATGAGGTCGATAAGCGTACGTTTATCTATTTTCTTGTTTATCTCCAACAAAAGTCTTTCTTTTTTTATCGCGTATTCAAGTAATGATCCCTGTATAAATTTAAAAAACATTGCATACCTGATTGGGGACCAACCCTTCTCCGCATATGTTTCACAAAACTTACTTTTCCATGTCAGCCAATCTGAGTCTAACGTATGTTTTATTAGCATTGAACTATACCAGTCAACACAAGAGTCCTCTAAAAACAACCTAAGAGCTTCAATCTTCTGTGTATCTTCATATATACGGCTACATTCAGTCTCAAAAATATCAAGCCATTGGCATGCATTCGTTGTTTTCTTAGTAAATTTTCCTAATACCATTTTTTCAGTTAATTTCTTTATATTTTGATGACTCGTAGTATTATCCTTCTTCCTTTCAGAAAAACTTTCTAAAATTCTTGTCAATGTTTCCTCCGAAATTCCTGCAGCCGACACATGCGCCCCGGTTTCGGGGGTACTTTCTTCTAGTAAATATCCTTTAAACTGCATATTGCCGTCTTCGTCCATATAAATGTTTCTGATGTCTGATGTCATGGTAATCCACACATGTCGCTTGTCATGCCTTTTATGAAGTGTATTTTTGACTTTCTCGTAAGCTGGTGTTTTCAAAATCACCTCATGGAGTCGCACCGGTTGCATCTTTTCCGGTATCAAGTAAACATGTTGGTTTGTATCCGTAATTGACGCAATACAACATACATTTGTTTTGGGATCGTCGAACGATTTCACAACAAATTCGAATCTGAGCTTTTCCATTTTTTGGTAAATAGCTAAATAATTGTTGTTTTATAATATGTCGTCAAGGCATAATCCTATTGGAATAGCGAAATAAAAGTTGTTGTGTTGCTCTGAAAGAGATATCTTTTATTTAGCGCAATGTTGCGTAAATGTACATCTTTTATAATAAAACACATATTTAACGTAAATAAACTCACCTGAAAGAGAAACAACAATTGAAGCTATTATTCACTAATTCCTTTATATTTTATTATTACACGAATATTTTATTATTTTATGACATTACGTAAACATATCTTTCAAATTAGATTGTCAAGTGCAAGACATACCATAGAGAACCGAATGAAGGTTATAAACCTCATTTACATATACACAATGTTTAGAATAGTGTTAATTTTTAAAATTTAATTTACTTAGTGGTTAATGATTTTATTAAAGTATGATTGTATTTTTTTTTCAAAATCAAGCTGTTAAATTCTGCTGCTTATTTGTTAAAACCTATGTTAGTAATATTAGTTTGTGTTGATAGTTTTAAATGACCTAACGCAAATACTTTTTTTTTAAATTGTAGTAACAATTTTACTTAATGATCTAGGTAATATAGAAAGCGCGCTATAATAGCCTTGTACGAGTATTTGCTGCTGTTCTATGGCTGTTGCTATATCTATATTACTCCAGTAACATGTGATTAGAACAATTTCAAAACAGCCTGGCCAACAACCAACAACAACTGGCCACTTTTTACGAATGATAACGAAATTAATAAAGTTAATGTATAATTAACACAATAATTCAAGTTGATCGTACCTATATTTACCTATACAACTTTTATAAGAATTATAATCGATAGAACATAATAGTGACGGGCTTTTTATACTCGTCGATTAAAGTCTGTTTATTAAGATTCCATACAGAGCACTGCAATGCAACGTCACTATTTTTATCCGAAACAACTGAAATAACTTCTTTACACACTAGTGCGAGGACTCGTTTATATCTTGCCTGGTTGAAAACTTTGGAAGGCCATCTGTACTGAAAATTGTTGTAAGATACACATGCAAAAATTAAATTCGTAAATCGTGTCGATTTAAAACACTCCCTTGGGTCGTGCTTTAGCTGCGCGCACGACATCCAGGGCATAAAGTTATAATTCGGACAGTAGGACTATTTGAACTATTTAGGTTTTTTGTCGAGTACCGTGTTAGCAAAATAAGGCACGAGAAAAAAATAATTATGACACGATTTTGATAATAATAAATAAATGCTACATTATGGTATTTTTTGGTACTATGAAATTTAAAAACATTTCATTTTATGATGCGTTGTGTTTTGGCTGTTGAAAAGAAGTAATATTTTTCTAATTCAAGGAAATAATTCCTGATAATAAATGGAAAGAAGAAATATTTTTATTGTAACTTATTTCATAGAATTTGGATACAATTGAATAAAGTGATTAATATAAATCTTGTTATTCCCTTTTACACGTTATTAACATCTTGTGCACAATGGTATAAGTCGGTTTTTTTGGGATTATATTGTATACGTACATGCTATGCCATTAAAATTAAATTCGCAAACAAACTTAGCTAATTTTTTTTCGTAAAAGTACATCTCAAAAAGAGTTATTATAAAATAAGTTAAATGTATACCCGTTTTCACTAATGTCCAATATATGTGAAAAGGGGTACTAATTTGGTTATATTTCTAAATAGCATTTATTTCAGCGGGTACAAGTCAATTTTTTTTTAAACTATTGATTTTAGCCATAAACCAATGACGGCATGTGAAAGAGCGCATTGTATTTACTTAAAGTACATTTAAAGTTATTCTAATTCTTTAGCCATTTCGGCACAGTAATTTTGAATAATTTCGCCAATCGTTTTTTGGCTCTCCTGTAAAGTGGCAAATTTCGATTTATATTTTATACCCCTTTTCACTAGGGTGCCAGATATATAAAAGAGAATTAAGGTTATAAATTCGTAAATAGGTTCCGTTGAAATACTTCTAGCAGGAAGTCCCGCTAAAAAGAAAAGGAACTCCCGACAATCTAATAATAACAGCGGTAGTCACTAAATATCATATTTATTACATTAAGAGCCTACTTTCATCATCCCGAATAAAATATATCTGCTAGATAAATGTTAGTTGACCTTTTTAACCGACTTCAAAAAAGGAAAGTCTTAGATATACTTGTAATGCATAACTAGCTTAATTTGCAAATTTAGTACATATGTACATCCACCCTTAAAATTTGTTGTTGTGGTTTAGTTATTTTTTTTTGGGGTAGTTTTATACTTATCTTTCTTATTTTAATGGAGGTATGTAGATCTATCTATCTATCAAATTTCCTTCATTGTCAGTCGCCCGCAGACCACGAACCCTGTAAAGTGTTCGAAACGTCGGGATGAAGTTAACACTTAACTTGGCAGTGTATCTTAAAAGATACATACTTTTTGACCCACTTTTTGTATTTTTTTAAAGACTTTTTGCTCTACACAGTGACGAGGAGGCTAGAACACAATTTTTTTTAAATTCTGCCTAATTTAGGGTTAATGTTAATTGATATACCTACGCAATTTTATCCGTTCTCATAGTTTTATTTCATGTATAATCCTCGCGGTAACCGAAGTAAATGTTATACCCGAATACATTTTTTTTGATAGAGTTTATGTAAAAAATAGAATAAATTACTACAGAAGTTTTGGTGAAATTTTATTTAGTTTAAGACACGTGGGTACCTACAGTGGGCAGGTAGATGTGTACGTTCACAAAGGCAGACTATACGAATTACGTGTGCCTGAACTAGGTTTTAGACGAATAATAATCGAATTATCGAAGGCAGGCGCCGCACCCTTAACAAGACATTTCATAGGTCACATCATCACATCATATCATTAGCCTATTACAGTCCACTGCTGGACTTAGGCCTCTCCTGTAATTTCACATCACATTCATATGGACACATTATGGTGCGTTCAAACTAAAAGAGCATTCGCTGTTCTAACCTCCCACTCTACGAAATTCGATCGGTACACAAAACGTGATCGGTTGATTTCGTAGAATGGGCGCTAGAATAGCGAATGCTCTTTTGGTTTAAACGCACCTTTAGGAGAGGTAATGCCCATAATCGCAACGCTGGACAAGCGGGTTGGCGGTCGCAGTAATATGTCCATTATGATCACGCTGGCTGCCCATCATCGATCTTAAATAAATTAATGGTCAACACACATTCAATTCACTTCAATCCCTTAGAAGAACAGACACTTCAATCCCTTAGTCGACTCCTACGACTCCCACAGGAGATGGGTTTGCATCTTAGGTATATCTACCCAAGAAATTCTAAATTAATATATTCACAGAAAATACTCATAATGCGAAATAATGCTACTAACAATAGTACATTGTGCATCAAGGGAGTTAGTATTCCGCTTACCAACCGTGATGCATACCTACAATGTTTTTCATCACACTTGCCGACAAAAAAATAAGTTTTAAGTCATAATATTATTAAATGACGTACTGAAATTTCTATTACTCCCTAAGGAATTTCACTTTTCTATTACTCCCGCTACGCACGCAAGCAATGGCACGCTTAGACAGCAAGTGTAATGAAAAAGTAATTTACTTGTAGGTAGTGATTATAAAACGCGTTTAGACTTATAACTAAGTACCTATGTATTATTTTGTATTAAGTAACTGTTATGCAAAATGGTCCACAATTATCACAAAACGTCTTGCTGCAAACACAACTTGAGATGAGGAAGATGGATCCAATTCCATAACAACACTAAGGAAGTATGTAATTACGACATAATTAGTAGTGCAGTGCTCATTATTTAAATTCATCAATCTTTTCCCATGCGATTACGCAACAGACGATATTTATAAACGTCTATTAATTTATTAGTAAACGTCATTGACCTTTTATAACCGGTCTGTTCATCATGTTCATATAAAAATCACCACCTTCACTTTTTTTCTACGAGTTAGAGTTCGTATTAAGAAAACATAAGTATTATAAAATTTTACAATGTGGCATGTGTTCAATACATGGGAAATATCTTATATAAGTATTTCTATTTTTCTACTCGTCGACAGTAATGTTTGAATTAGGATTATGTACATAAAATTACAGTCATATACATTTACGTTGAGTTCGCTACTGAACTATAATATACTCATTAAATTAAATTAAATTACGCCAAATATTTCTACTAACATTTCTACTTTTGTAAGTTAATGATTTTCTTTATTTTTGTGTACCTAATCCTCATATAAAAAAGACTTATCTAAATGAAATTAATAACCTTTCAAATTTCATTAAACGCAACAGTCATATTTTCGAGTAGTATAATGTTGTAGAGCTTGGAATTTAATTAGGGTTTACGTCGTTCATGTCTAAGCACTCTACGTGGACAAGGCTACGATTATTTTTTTTATTAAACGGTTTTTTAAACGGTTTTTATTAACTTCACCACGTATCAACTGTCGTCGATGCTTCAAATCTTACGATCGATTTTTCGACCACTTCTACTAGACCGAAATCAATAAAATTTGGAACTCTTATCAAGTCCCCATGACAATGCAAGATTAAAATATTTGTATCCTTGTATCCTCAAAGCCTGATGCTGCAGACGTACTGCTTACCTTAACCAAGAGTGTTAGACACGTGAAAATGAAAGTATAGGTATAGCATGTTTGGCATAATCAAATACTAACAGCCTGATCTTGACTTCCAACTCCTCAGTCCTGATGCTGCAGTACTGCCCACAATAACCACAAGGTTTATCTTTTATAGATATCTCGATTTTAAAGAAGTTCTTTACACATATAGAGTAGAAACATGCGAATTTAATACTAACGTCCAACTCCTCAAATCTGATACTCCAGTGTTACTGCCTGCCACAACCGCTAGGTTTAGCGAAATGTAGATTTTGAAGTACTGCTTTTTTTCGCTGTAGTGGCTATATTTGGTAGAAACATACGGATTTCATTATCAACATCATCATCATCATATCAGCCGTAAGACATTCACTGGTGAATATAGGCCTCCCCCAAAGATTGCCACAAGGACCAGCCCTGTGCCACCCGGATCCAGCGACCTTCACCTACCCACCCCGGCCTACCCACCGGGGCCTACCCACGCTGCGCCTTCCGGTACGTGACCGGCACTCGAGAACCTTACCGTCCCAACGGCCATCGGTACCTACAACGGCCTGCGGCCCTCCGAGTGACAGTGTGAGTGGATCGCGGAGGGTGAGCTGTCGGGCCGGGCCTGCGGCCCTCCAGCTGATAGTGACAGCATGAGTGGATCACGTAGGGCGAGCCGTCGGGCCTGTGGTCCTCCAGCTGATAGAGTGACAGCGTGATGGATCGCGTAGCGTAGGGCGAGCCGTCGGGCCTGCGGCCCTCCAGCTGATAGAGTGACAGCGTGAATGGATCGCGTAGAGAGAGCCGTCGGGCCTGTGGCCCTCCAGCTGATAGAGTGACAGCGTGAGTCGATCGCGTAGCGTAAGGCGAGCCGTCAGGCCTGCGGCCCTCCAGCTGATAGAGTGATATCGTGAGTGGATCGCGTAGAGCGAGCCGTCGGGCCTGCGGCCCTCCGGCTGATAGGGAGACAGCGTGAGTGGGTCGCGTAGCGTAGGGCGAGCCGTCGGGCCTTCGGCCCTCCAGCTGATAGTGTGACAGCGTGAGTGGATCGCGTAGAGCGAGCCGTCGGGCCTGCACCCCCCAGCTGATAGAGTGACAGCGTGAGTGGATCGCGTAGCGTAGGGCGAGCCGTCGGGCCTGCGGCCCTCCAGCTGATAGAGTGACAGCGTGAGTGGATCGCGTAGCGTAAGGCGAGCCGTCGGGCCTTCGGCCCTCCAGCTGATAGAGTGACAGCGTGAGTGGATCGCGTAGAGCGAACCGTTGGGCCTGCGGCCCTCCGGCTGATAGGCTCGCAGCGTAAGTGGCTCGCGTAGGGCGGGCCGTCGGGCCTTCGGCCCTCCAGCTGATAGAGTGACAGCGTGAGTGGTTCGCGTAAGGCGAGCTGTCGGGCTTGCGGCCCTCCAGCCGATAGAGTGACAGCGTGAGTGGATCGCTTAGAGCGAGCCGTCGAGCCTGCAGCCCTCCAACTGATAGAGTGACAGCGTGAGTGGATCTCGTAGAGCGAGCCGTCGGGCCTGCGGCCCTCCGGCTGATAGTGACAGCGTGAGTCGTTCGTGTAGAGCGAGCCGACGGGCCTGCGGCCCTCCGGCTGTTAGACTCGCAGCGTGAGTGGCTCAAGTAGGGCGGGCAGTCGGGCCTGCGGCCCTCCAGCGGATAGAGTGACAGCGTGAGTGGATCGCGTAGAGCGAGCCGTCGGGCCTGCGGCCCTCCGGCTGATAGAATGACAGCGTGAGTGGTTCGCGTAGGGCCAGCCGTCGGCCCTGCGGCCCTTCAGCTGATAGACTGACAGCGTGAGTGGATGGCGTAGGGCGAGCCGTCGGGCCTGCGGCCCTCCAGCTGATAGACTCACAGCGTGAGTGGGTCACGTAGGGCGAGCCGTCGGGCCTGCGGCCCTCCAGCTGATAGACTGACAGCGCAGGTGGTTTGCGTAGGACATGCACTCGGACCTGCGGTCCTCCAATTGATAGACAGAGAGTGTGAGTCCCTCCGGTTCACGTAGTGCGTGCCATATAGTGCCGTCGAGCCTATGGCCCTCCGGTTGATAGACTGCATGGATTGACCCTTTGGGCCCTCGGTTCGCGTCGGACTTTCCGTCAGACCTGCGGTCCTCCGGTTGGTCGACTGACAGTATAAGTTTATATTTTATAGTCTCGAAATTCGACTTGTGTAATGTGTACAATAAAAAATTAAACTTGATTTTCTCAATAAACCAAATTGATTGACATATTCCTTATTGTCAGATCTTTGTTATCTAAGGTATTGTATGAATAACACGTCCACTTGAGACACTTCGGGTATTCAAGCTGACATTTTTTTAGCGTCGGGTTTCTAAAAATATCTATTCAGCAGGGATTCTCTTCTCGTTATACATAAAATAATGTCCATTACGTTTACATATGTGTCGTGATAATGCATAATTGTATTGCATATTACAAACCACATATTTGGTCTACAATAAGTAGGTATAGTATCGGAAATTAACTTAACAATTGCACTAAAAACTTGAAAATAAAATAAGTAAAAAAAGTTTTAAGTTAAACGGTTTTTATTGCACCAAAAACTAGAAAATAAAAATTTGTTGTAACTAACCGTAGATGCTACTTTGTGTAGATTACTCACGTGAAACTATTATCACTGTATTCTTCCCAAGTCGGATACTGAAAGCCACGTTTAGCCTCTATGTCAGTGGATTAAGCGTTACCTAATCGGAAACTTACCAAACTAAAATAAAACGTGGGGCGTTATTATAAAGAAACATACAAGTTCAAAATATGTAATTGTAACTTTAATTTTGCAATGAATCATCCATGTGTTCCAAACTTCTACAGAGGTAAATAATTTTTATCAAGGTCAAAACAAAACTTATTACTCTATTGCTGTTTTGATTTCTATGTGTGTTCTTAAATAATTATAGTGACTAAATCATAATTGCGTACGCCCCACGTTTTTATTTCAGTTTGGTAAAAGTTTCCGATTAGTTGACGCTTAATCCACTGACATAGAGTCACTAGACTTGGGAAGACTACAGTGATAATAGTTTCACGTGAGTAATCTACACAAAGTAGCATCTACGGTTAGTTACAACAAATTTTTATTTTCTAGATTTTGGTGCAATAAAAACCGTTTAACTTAAAACTTTTTTTACTTATTTTTTGTTCAATGATATTCTATTCGTACCAAAAGTTGCTCGAATAGACAATAAAATGCATTTAATACATAAAATAAGCTTAATGATGAGCACTTGGGCATTGTGATTATATGTATACATAGATTTAGATTTAGATTTAGATTTATTTATTTGCACAACATTTGATTACTATATAAATTACATTGTAGTCAATCCATAAGAATCCACATTGTGCTCGTCAATACAAATTACATAAAATGACAAAATAGAAGTAAGAAATAAAGCAAATACATTATAATTATTCACCTAAAGCGGATCGTCTGAACTGATATGAATTAAATGAAAAAATTTAAAAATAAAATTATATAAATTAACCTTATAAAGCAATGTCAAAAGTAATAAGGATTACAGTTTAAAATAAATAATAATATAATAATATAAACAATAAAATGATTATAACGTAACAATATCAAAAAATTCACTTACAGAATATAATGGGTGTTCCAGTAAAAATTTGTTAGTCTTAATTATCCAAATCAAATAAGGAATAGGAACTAGCTCAGACTACTTTTATTGTCGACAAAAAATGGGAGGCCACGGCTTTCAAGTTTCAATAGAAGGCTGGTAGAAAGACAAAAACTAGTATACCTCCACAGCCAATAAAAAAACGGCGGAACACAGCACAGTTGATTTAAATGCCAGCGCGAGTAGAGCATCTGATGGTCAATAACAATAAGCAGTATGTAGGTACGGTCAGGGGCATTAATATATATACACTTCTCAATACTGATCCCTTACAAATGTGTCTATATATTAATGCACTCGACTGTACGGTAAAGAACAATGATTTCTTTACCATATTGTAGTACTTTGCCATAGTGACAATATTATAATTATCAGATTATATATTCCTAGTAGGTTGATTTTCATTTAACTAGTGTACAATATCTCCGTTGCTCTTCGAGTTTTGATGTGATATGCTAAAAAGAGGCATTAAGTATCCCAATTTTAGTTCACTAAAGGAGTTTCCAAATAAGCAATGAGTCCATTCAAATATCCTCATACAAAAATAATAATCTAACAATAGTATTTTATGCAATAGTGGTATTATAAGGTTCAAAAAGTGCGTGCGGCGTGAGTTTTTTTCAATTTAAGACGTCGCGAGCATTTTTTGAACTAGTAATACAACGTTGCATACTATACTTTTTCTACGACTAAGAGGCATAGCATACACAGAACTCATAAAATATCCTATATTACTGAGCGCTACACACGTATTCCAGTTGTCACCAATAAGCACATAGTTTGTATAACTAATATACCATTGATAGCTCATCCCTACCTGCATTTCCAAGAAGAGCAGGCAGAACATTAGAAATGATGAAAAACTCATTTAGATAGATTTTAGGCACTGCACAAACTCGACTCAAATCAAACCAAGCGCTACACTGAACTGGGGACCGTCCACGAACTTCGAAATTCACAAAAGTCGAGCAACCGTCTCTGTTACTCTAATAATAATTTTGTTCAAGTGACAGACACAAATGATCGAAACTCAATGTCGGAGTTCGCGGCAGGACTTTCAACTGCTAGCGGAAAGCGGCAAGGTTTTTTTAATGCAGCTGTCATTCTCTATGTATAACTTTGCTTATAAAATCGTGCTTAATATGAAATTAGTTATTGATACAAAAATATAATATATCAAGTAAAAATAATTGAAAAACTAGTTTTTATTCTATTTTCTAAATATTTAGTTAATAATTGTAATTATTGTAATAAATAATCTCGTACTAATGTTGGTAGCAGTGTAAAAACTCGAAGATGGAAACATCCAATATGGCGTCCATCATGGGTGTGATGTGGCAGTCTGTGGAAGCCCGCAGTACGTTTTTGAATCTGTTCGGAAAGTGACGACGTCTGGCAGCGAGATACGCCCATATATGTCACGTGCCTTCTCTTTCCGAACAACGCTGCGACATTACGTTACCAGCTGAGAGTGCGTTTTTGAGAAATAGACTATAGACTTTTGACACATGTAATTATGTATATCTTTACAATAGGGTGCGTAGCTATGTAACAAGCAAAAAAAGGTCAGGAGTAATAAAATAAGTAAAAAAAGTTTTAAGTTAAACGGTTTTTATTGCACCAAAAACTAGAAAATAAAAATTAGTTGTAACTAACCGTAGATGCTACTTTCTGTAGATTAGTCACGTGAAACTATTATCACTGTAGTCTTCCCAAGTCGGATGCTGAAAGCCACGTTAAGCATCTATGTCAGTGGATTAAGCGTTACCTAATCGGAAACTTTTACCAAACTAAAATAAAAACGTGGGGCGTACGCAATTATGATTAAGTCACTATAGTTATTTAAGAACACACATAGAAATCAAGACAGTAATAGTGTGATAAGTTTTGTTCTGGCCTTGATAAAAGTTATTTACCTCTGCAGAAGTGTTGGAACAGATTGATTGATTAATTGCAAAATTAAAGCTACAATTACATAGTTTGAATATATATATTCATAGTTTGATTGTATGTTTCTTTATAATAACGCCCCACGTTTTTATTTTAGTTTGGTAAAAGTTTCCGATTAGGTAACGCTTAATCCACTGACATAGATGCTTAACGTGGCTTTCAGCATCCGACTTGGGAAGACTACAGTGATAATAGTTTCACGTGACTAATCTACAGAAAGTAGCATCTACGGTTAGTTACAACTAATTTTTATTTTCTAGTTTTTGGTGCAATAAAAACCGTTTAACTTAAAACTTTTTTTACTTATTTTATTTTCATGTTTTTAGTGCAATTGTTAAGTTAATTTCCGATACTAAATATTCTACATCAAAGATGTTGCTTGTAATATGCAATAGGTACAATTATGCATGCTAGCGTTTAACTCTCGCGCTTTAATAACGACAGGGCTGACAGAGTGACAATACTAATACTAATACTCATTCTCTCAGTCTTATCAATCGGATGACTGCAGGTCCAACGGCCCGCCCTACGCGAACCACTTACGTTGTCACTCTATCAGCTGGAGGGCCGCAGGCCCAACGGCTCGCCCTACGCGATTCACTCACGCTGTCACTCTATCAGCCGGAGGGCCGTAGGCCCACCGGCTCACCCTACGCGAACCACTCACGCTCTCACTCTATCAGCTGGAGGGCCGCAGGCCCGACGGCTCGCCCTACGCGATCCACTCACGCTATCACTCTATCAGCCGGAGGGCCGAAGGCCCGACGGCTCGCCCTACGCAATCCACACACGCTGTCACTTTATCAGCTGGAGGGCCGCAGGCCCAACAGCCCGCCCTACGCGGACCACTCACACTGTCATTCTATCAGCTGAAGGGCCGCAGGCCCGACGGCCCGCCCTACGCGAACCACTCACGCTGTCACTCCATCAGCTGGAGGGCCGCAGGCCCGACTGCTCACCCTACGCGTACCACTCACGCTGTCACTCTATCAGCCGGAGGGCCGAAGGCCCGACGGCTCGCCCTTTGCAATCCACACACGCTGTCACTTTAGCAGCTGGAGGGCCGCAGGCCCGACAGCCCACCCTACGCGGACCACTCACGCTGTCATTCTATCAGCCGGAGGGCCGCAGGCCCGACGGTTCGCCCTACGCGATCCACTTACGCTGTCACTTTATCAGCTGGAAGGCCAAAAACCCGATGGCTCGCCCTAAGTAGACGAACCACTTACGCTGTCACTCTATCAGCCGGAGGGCCGCAGGCCCGACGCCTCGTCCTACGCGATCCACTCACGCTGTCAGTCTATCAGCCAGTGGGCTGAAGGCCCGACAGCTCGCCCTACGCGATCCACTTCACGCTGTCACTCTATTAGCTAGAGGGCCGCAGGCCCGACAGGCCGCCCTACGCGAACCACTCACGCTGGCACTGTATCAGCTGGAGGCCGCAGGCCCGACGGCTCGCCCTTCGCGATCCACTCACGCTGTCATTCTATCAGCCGGAGGGCCGCAGGCCCGACGGCTCGCCCTTCGCGATCCACTCACGCTGTCATTCTATCAGCCGGAGGACCGAAGGCCCGACGGCTCGCCCTACGCTACGCGATCCACTCACGCTGTCACTCTATCAGCTGGAGGGCTGCAGGCCCGACGGCTCGCCCTTCGCGATCCACTCATGCTGTCATTCTATCAGCCGGAGGGCCGAAGGCCCGACGGCTCGCCCTACGCTACGCGATCCACTCACGCTGTCACTCTATCAGCTGGTGGGCTGCAGGCCCGACGGCTCGCCCTACGCGGTCCACTCACGCTGTCACTCTATCGGCCGGAGGGCTGCAGCTAGGCCCAACGGCTCGCCCTACGCGAACCCGATGGCCCGAGGAGTGAACTCACACTATCAACAAGCGGACCGCAGGTCAGGCGCCACGTCCTACGCGGACTACCCACGCTGTCAGCGGTTATGGCACACTAATAGCGTTTATGGTAATATTGCCGTATCAGATTAGAGGATTTGGAAGTGAGTATTCAGTTTATATGTTTTTACCCATTAGCTAAATCATTACTTTAAATTCAACATTTCGATAAACCTGGCGGTTATGGCAGGCAGTGGTACATGTCTCAGCAGCATCAGGTTTGAGGAGTTGTAAGTCAGTATTACATCCGTCTGTATCTTTTCGTCCAATATTCCGCAGGGTTTGAAGACGAAAGTCTTTGATCAGTGTATGTTGCCAGTGATGACATACGGTATTAAACCGTGGTCGCTTACAATGGGCCTCATAAGAAGGCTCAATGTGACCCAAAGGGCAATAGAGAGGGCTACGCTAGGAGTCTCTCTGCGATATTGGATTAGAAATGAGACCATCCGCAGCAGAACCAAAGTAACCGACATAGTTTTTCGAATCGCTAAACTGAAGTGGCAGCGGGCGGGGCTCGTTGCGCGTGGAACCGATGGCCGTTGGGGCGGTAAGGTTCTCGAGTGGCGGTCACGACCGTAACGGAAGGCGCAGCGTGAGTAGGCCCCTCACAAGGTGGACCCATGCTCATGACCTGGTGAAGGACGCTGGATGCGAGTGGCACAGTGCCGGTCCACAAGGACCGGCCCTGTGCCGGTCCACAAGGACCGGCCCTGTGCCACTCGCAACAAGGGAATCTTTTGCCACAAGGCAATCTTTGGGGGAGGCCTTTATTCACCAGTGAACGTCTTTCGGCTGATATGATGATGATGATGATAATGAAATCCGTACGTTTCTACCAAATATCTAAAGCAGTACTTCAAAATTTACATATTGCTAAACCTAGCGGTTGTGGCAGGCAGTAACACTGGAGTAGGTATCAGATTTGAGGAGTTGGACGTTAGTATTAAATTCGCATGTTTCTACTTAATATTTAAAGAACTTCTTTACAATCAAGATATCGATAAAAGATTAACCTTGCGGTTATTGTGGGCAGTACTGCAGCATCAGGAATGAGGAGTTGGAAGTCAAGATCGCCTCTGTTAGTATTTGATTATGCCAAACATGCTATACTTTCATTTTCACGTGTCTATCACTCACGGTTAAGGTAAGCAGTACGTCTGCAGCATCAGGCTTTGAGGATACAAGGATACAAATATTATAATATTGCATTGTCATGGGGACTTGATAAGAGTTCCAAATTTTATTGATTTCGGTGCAGTAGAAGTGGTCGAAAAATCGATCACAAGATTTGAAGCATCGACGACAGTTGATACGCGGTGAAGTTAATAAAAACCGTTTAAAAAAAATATGAGACTCCAAAAACTGCCACCAAATACTATACCAAAGTAAATCGTGTAAGTTAAAAGAAACCTAAATCAATGTCCGTTATTTATTGTATTGACACTCATTGTTTGAAACTAAATTCATAATGCTATCAACAATCGTGATTTTAACACTTTATAGAGCAACTCTCCCAAAAAAATTTTGTACTATAGGTTCAAGCTTGAATTCAGAATTTTTTGAGTCCTGCTCGTTAAAGGGTTAAATGTGATATTCTCATTAACACTGGATTTTAATATTACTTACGGTGCCAAATAGAGATATTTCATTTTTAGCTACCCAGTACTCTATGAGCTACAATTTATGTCACGTCACCACATCACGCTGCCGCTTATGCCATTACATCAGGGAATTAATCAATAATTCAGTATTTCAATGTGTTTATTAAAAGCCAGTATTTAGTATCGCCAACCGTAAGTAGTACCTATCGATGGGGTTTTGTTAAATCATATTTAACCCAGATATTACTGAAACTTTTTAAAGAGTCGGATTGCTTTGATTTTTAAATATGATGTCTTATAATGAAGTTATATTACAGTAAAAATAAAATAAAAAATATTGATCGTCTGGGAAAGCTGGAAAACGAGTGGCGTTATAAAGGCCGGTAGTAAAATCGGCGGCTACCAGCCAGTAGCTATATCAATGTATTTTGGATTCAAATAAAATACACTATCATTGTTAAACGTTGTATTATTGGCTTTAAATTAAATATAAACAGTATGAGAAGCCACAAAACACGTCTTTGGTGGGTCACTGTATAAAAGTTTTCCCAAAAAAACACTTCATTTCTGAAAAACTTATATCACCGACGGCATTTTTCTGGCTCGCGTATCAATTTGTATAATATACCAATAGCTCAATTATCTCATCACTCATCATACACTCATAGGAATAAGTAGGGGATTGGTAATTTCTCGGCTCTTCATGGTATTGCCACTGTCTACGTTCCCTGGGGTTATCTTGGTTTACCCACTTGTATTGTTGAGATTTTTGTACTCTAGGTAAACGCGTAGAACTCATTCTAGGATTGGAAACTGAAGGCGGGGGTAACTGTTTATTATAATTTTCAGGTGAATTTTCGGTAGAAGTACGTATTTTTTTGGCTAATGTCGACAAAGATAAATCGTCTTCCGAATCCTCATTTTCCGAATATGAGCTATAGGTATATAGTCTCTGTGGGAGCCCTTAGCTGAGATCCTAAAACGATTAAAATTAGGTATGTCAAAACCATATTACCGAAATGAAAAATAACATACAAAGTTGACTAAAAACAAACCTGGAAGGAAGATTATGTAATGACAGAAATTCCTCATCACCAGAATCTTCAATATTAGGATTTTCTGGTAGAAAAATAGAGATTTCATTGGCAAATCATCATCAGAGGCCAAATGGTGCAGGTTGTCAATTATTTATTTAAGGCTTAAACCCTTTTTCTTCAGTGGCCAATAAACAAAATAGTGACAATAAATAGACGTCAATTTTACTACCGGGCGTTATAACGCCACAATTTTTCAATTGAAAAAAAATCCAAAAAAGAACGTGATAATATAAACTTTTTTATATTAAAATTATACTATTATATCATTCCTCCGTGAAACATCATGATTAGGCTACACTATCAACAAATTCCTTAAAAAAACTGACTTTTTCGGGGACATGTTTCAAAAAATCACATAGGTTATTTTAAAACACGTCTGAACTTAAAATCACATCCGACACTGTGACAAAGAACAATGTGATTTGTTGAAGTACCATTCCTTAGTACAATAATTAAACTTGATCTTTGTTTATGCAACGTCAAAGCCATAAATATTGTGGGTAGATGTAACGCTCAATTGGTGGCGTTATAAAGGTCAGTAGTAACAAGTGGGTTAAAGCCACACGTGTACTTACTCTTACTATTAGATAATTGCAAAATTTGGAAATACAAATCTCACAAGGAAAAAATAAACATTACACTTACGTCATAAAATATGTGTTAAATAATATGTATTAAAATAATTACGTAAGCTCCTCCATAATAATAGCTGAGATAAGTACGTAATTATAACTTGTTTTTTTTAAACGGTTTTTATTAACTTCACCGCGTATCAACTGTCGTCGATGCTTCAAATCTTGTGATCGATTTTTCGACCACTTCTACTGCACCGAAATCAATAAAATTTGGAACTCTTATCAAGTCCCCATGACAATGCAATATTATAATATTTGTATCCTTGTATCCTCAAAGCCTGATGCTGCAGACGTACTGCTTACCTTAACCGTGAGTGATAGACACGTGAAAATGAAAGTATAGCATGTTTGGCATAATCAAATACTAACAGAGGCGATCTTGACTTCCAACTCCTCATTCCTGATGCTGCAGTACTGCCCACAATAACCGCAAGGTTAATCTTTTATCGATATCTTGATTGTAAAGAAGTTCTTTAAATATTAAGTAGAAACATGCGAATTTAATACTAACGTCCAACTCCTCAAATCTGATACCTACTCCAGTGTTACTGCCTGCCACAACCGCTAGGTTTAGCAATATGTAAATTTTGAAGTACTGCTTTAGATATTTGGTAGAAACGTACGGATTTCATTATCATCATCATCATCATATCAGCCGAAAGACGTTCACTGGTGAATAAAGGCCTCCCCCAAAGATTGCCTTGTGGCAAAAGATTCCCTTGTTGCGAGTGGCACAGGGCCGGTCCTTGTGGACCGGCACTGTGCCACTCGCATCCAGCGTCCTTCACCAGGTCATGAGCATGGGTCCACCTTGTGAGGGGCCTACTCACGCTGCGCCTTCCGTTACGGTCGTGACCGCCACTCGAGAACCTTACCGCCCCAACGGCCATCGGTTCCACGCGCAACGAGCCCCGCCCGCTGCCACTTCAGTTTAGCGATTCGAAAAACTATGTCGGTTACTTTGGTTCTGCTGCGGATGGTCTCATTTCTAATCCAATATCGCAGAGAGACTCCTAGCGTAGCCCTCTCTATTGCCCTTTGGGTCACATTGAGCCTTCTTATGAGGCCCATTGTAAGCGACCACGGTTTAATACCGTATGTCATCACTGGCAACATACACTGATCAAAGACTTTCGTCTTCAAACCCTGCGGAATATTGGACGAAAAGATACAGACGGATGTAATACTGACTTACAACTCCTCAAACCTGATGCTGCTGAGACATGTACCACTGCCTGCCATAACCGCCAGGTTTATCGAAATGTTGAATTTAAAGTAATGATTTAGCTAATGGGTAAAAACATATAAACTGAATACTCACTTCCAAATCCTCTAATCTGATACGGCAATATTACCATAAACGCTATTAGTGTGCCATAACCGCTGACAGCGTGGGTAGTCCGCGTAGGACGTGGCGCCTGACCTGCGGTCCGCTTGTTGATAGTGTGAGTTCACTCCTCGGGCCATCGGGTTCGCGTAGGGCGAGCCGTTGGGCCTAGCTGCAGCCCTCCGGCCGATAGAGTGACAGCGTGAGTGGACCGCGTAGGGCGAGCCGTCGGGCCTGCAGCCCACCAGCTGATAGAGTGACAGCGTGAGTGGATCGCGTAGCGTAGGGCGAGCCGTCGGGCCTTCGGCCCTCCGGCTGATAGAATGACAGCATGAGTGGATCGCGAAGGGCGAGCCGTCGGGCCTGCAGCCCTCCAGCTGATAGAGTGACAGCGTGAGTGGATCGCGTAGCGTAGGGCGAGCCGTCGGGCCTTCGGTCCTCCGGCTGATAGAATGACAGCGTGAGTGGATCGCGAAGGGCGAGCCGTCGGGCCTGCGGCCCTCCGGCTGATAGAATGACAGCGTGAGTGGATCGCGAAGGGCGAGCCGTCGGGCCTGCGGCCTCCAGCTGATACAGTGCCAGCGTGAGTGGTTCGCGTAGGGCGGCCTGTCGGGCCTGCGGCCCTCTAGCTAATAGAGTGACAGCGTGAAGTGGATCGCGTAGGGCGAGCTGTCGGGCCTTCAGCCCACTGGCTGATAGACTGACAGCGTGAGTGGATCGCGTAGGACGAGGCGTCGGGCCTGCGGCCCTCCGGCTGATAGAGTGACAGCGTAAGTGGTTCGTCTACTTAGGGCGAGCCATCGGGTTTTTGGCCTTCCAGCTGATAAAGTGACAGCGTAAGTGGATCGCGTAGGGCGAACCGTCGGGCCTGCGGCCCTCCGGCTGATAGAATGACAGCGTGAGTGGTCCGCGTAGGGTGGGCTGTCGGGCCTGCGGCCCTCCAGCTGCTAAAGTGACAGCGTGTGTGGATTGCAAAGGGCGAGCCGTCGGGCCTTCGGCCCTCCGGCTGATAGAGTGACAGCGTGAGTGGTACGCGTAGGGTGAGCAGTCGGGCCTGCGGCCCTCCAGCTGATGGAGTGACAGCGTGAGTGGTTCGCGTAGGGCGGGCCGTCGGGCCTGCGGCCCTTCAGCTGATAGAATGACAGTGTGAGTGGTCCGCGTAGGGCGGGCTGTTGGGCCTGCGGCCCTCCAGCTGATAAAGTGACAGCGTGTGTGGATTGCGTAGGGCGAGCCGTCGGGCCTTCGGCCCTCCGGCTGATAGAGTGATAGCGTGAGTGGATCGCGTAGGGCGAGCCGTCGGGCCTGCGGCCCTCCAGCTGATAGAGTGAGAGCGTGAGTGGTTCGCGTAGGGTGAGCCGGTGGGCCTACGGCCCTCCGGCTGATAGAGTGACAGCGTGAGTGAATCGCGTAGGGCGAGCCGTTGGGCCTGCGGCCCTCCAGCTGATAGAGTGACAACGTAAGTGGTTCGCGTAGGGCGGGCCGTTGGACCTGCAGTCATCCGATTGATAAGACTGAGAGAATGAGTATTAGTATTAGTATTGTCACTCTGTCAGCCCTGTCGTTATTAAAGCGCGAGAGTTAAACGCTAGCATGCATAATTGTACCTATTGCATATTACAAGCAACATCTTTGATGTAGAATATTTAGTATCGGAAATTAACTTAACAATTGCACTAAAAACATGAAAATAAAATAAGTAAAAAAAGTTTTAAGTTAAACGGTTTTTATTGCACCAAAAACTAGAAAATAAAAATTAGTTGTAACTAACCGTAGATGCTACTTTCTGTAGATTAGTCACGTGAAACTATTATCACTGTAGTCTTCCCAAGTCGGATGCTGAAAGCCACGTTAAGCATCTATGTCAGTGGATTAAGCGTTACCTAATCGGAAACTTTTACCAAACTAAAATAAAAACGTGGGGCGTTATTATAAAGAAACATACAATCAAACTATGAATATATATATTCAAACTATGTAATTGTAGCTTTAATTTTGCAATTAATCAATCAATCTGTTCCAACACTTCTGCAGAGGTAAATAACTTTTATCAAGGCCAGAACAAAACTTATCACACTATTACTGTCTTGATTTCTATGTGTGTTCTTAAATAACTATAGTGACTTAATCATAATTGCGTACGCCCCACGTTTTTATTTTAGTTTGGTAAAAGTTTCCGATTAGGTAACGCTTAATCCACTGACATAGATGCTTAACGTGGCTTTCAGCATCCGACTTGGGAAGACTACAGTGATAATAGTTTCACGTGACTAATCTACAGAAAGTAGCATCTACGGTTAGTTACAACTAATTTTTATTTTCTAGTTTTTGGTGCAATAAAAACCGTTTAACTTAAAACTTTTTTTACTTATTTTATTATCCTATTGAATTTAAATATAGCAACATCACTCTAAAATCTGAAGGGTTGTTAAACCAATTTCCAAAAGTAATTTATCGTATTGTTAAATCAGTTAGAAAATCCGAGTCTCTTTTTGTGCTAAAAGCCAATCCTAACCTTAAAATTGTGAATTTAAATTATGTGCTGCCCTCCCAGTGAGCAAGATCACAAAAACCAAGAAGCGCTAGAAATATCAAATATTACATTGTAATTTTCTTATGTAAGAATATTACATATGATATAAAAATTGATTTTTATATTATAATAAAAAGTGAAGTTATCAAAACCTATATTTTTAAAGCTGGAATAAATTGGCCTTGGTAGATAGGGAAGTTATTTCAGTGAATTTGCTATTCACAGCGTAAACAAATCGCAATTTCGCATGATTCCGCCATTGTCAATGCACATGCTCGTTGTCTGTCATAACATAATGGATCAATATTAGCTAGTTAAATTGAGTAGCTATAGTTTGATTGAATATTCTATGTAAACTCAATTATCGGAAAAGTTGAGGCACGTATCTTAAAATACACATTCGAAAAAATTATAATAAAAAATATGTTTACAAAATAAACAAGAATCAGGTAAAAATAATTTGGATGGCAGAACGGTTGCTGCGTATTTTCAGTTTAAATACAAGCAGTTGTTAGTACTGTCCGGAATTTATGTTTATTCGTAATGTATATTTATGCATACACAGTTTTTACACATTTTCGTGATTACTTAACTAATCTATTATTGATAAAAATGTATACCTCTACTTACAGATAAGTCCCATAATAATTTATCAAAATCTGGTCTTTAGAATAGGATTTGCGAGGAATTGAGAAATATAAATTACGATTATGTCGAAGAGTACCTACAACTGCTGAAAAATGCCAAGATCATAACTTCTTTCGATATGTAGATAACGCAATGCACGCGGCGATTTGTCTGATTAGTTTAGCGACAAAAGTTGTGACGTAAGATATTTGTCAAAGACACCAACCAGTACAGTCAAGTGCAAAAATAAGTATCGAAAGAATCCGCTCATAAACGTGTTCTTATTACATAGAATTAGAGCGCACTGGAACATGTTTTTGAACATTTTTGTGAACACATTATTTTGTCTTTGACTGTACATTGCTAGAATAATAAAGTGGGTACTACCCAAATCTTGATCATATTTATTTTGCCAAGTGGTTTCGGGCTTTACAAATAGAATATGTAGATACCTAGTACCTGTGCGTTTGCGTTGTGGACTTGAGTCTTTCCAAATGCTTTCGCAATAATGGAGTCTTAAGAGTAGTATGCATGCAAAGGAAGAGTGCAGTAGGTAACGACTGGTGTAATTCGTGTGAGGCCAAGCTCAATGCCGGAATGAATCGTTCAAGATGTCGGGCGCAATCTTACAACAATTTTGTAACAACTCGTTTGCAACGTATATATGTATAGTTGTCAAGTGAAGGTTCACGGACAATTGAGCTTAAGACATTTTATCATCAATTCGACGATATTTTCATTGAAGATTTTTTCGATTCTTTTACTACTGAATAATTTCTTTCTTTTACTACTTAATAACTTATTCAATCTTAATGTCATCATAGTTTATTTATTATTGTACAATTAGGGAACTAATGCTTTGTTTGAATATTGTAATGTAGATGTCAGTCATAGGGGCCTATTTCTCGTACCTTATTAGAGTAGTAATATTAGTCCACGGGCTAATATTTTTTACAAGTTTACAAATTAGCGTTTCTCGAAGCCACTCTAATAAAATATTAGTTATTAGTTACCGACTAATAAATATTAGCTAATATTATTAGACCTTATTTGGTTTTGGTTTCTCGAATAGAAAGACTTGTAACTAATAAATATTAGCTAATATTATTAGACCTAATTTGGTTTTGGTTTCTCGAATACAAAGAAAAATAACTACACTTGTAAAATACACTCATAAAGCTATTAGTCGCCAAAGCTTGGTAAAAAATATTAGTCCAAACTATTAGCGTGTTTCTTATCACAGTTACTAAAAAGAAATATAAAATGTGGACGAATTCGGATGAGAAATAATTAAAATTGTTAATTCCTCCCATTTTTACGTTTATCTATTTAGGTTTACGTGTCCGAAGAGTATCCAAATAAAATATCTCTGGCTTCCAATATATTCCTCAAAACCATCAACTTCATATCCATTCTTAATAAATTTAAATATTTTATTTTAACTAAACAAACAATTTGCTTTTTACCGCCAATGTTTAAATTTGTTTTTAAATATGTAATAAAGGCATGGGTAATACCCCAATCAGCCAAGCTGGACTAATATTTTTTATTAGTTTATCAATATTAGTTACCAGTCTAATAATTATTTTTGAGAAACAGAAAATATTAGGACTTGTAAAATTTTCACTAGTAACTAATATACTTGTAAACTAATAGTTACGAGAAATAGGCCCCAGCTGTCACGAAAATGTAGATCGCTATGGTGAGATATTCCTGTGTTTTGTTTATAAGGATAGGCATAAAAATATGTAAGTAAGTAAGTAGGCACATTCGCACGCGATGCGCCAAGCGATGTGGACGCATCGATGAGTGATTAAATATATATTATTTACGATAGTAGTGCGGCCTTGCCACTGCTTACGAATCGACGCGATGAGTGCTTCTAATCCGAGTCAACCCATCGTGAACGACTTCCTCGCTTTCCTGCAGCAGAAGGAGAAGGTGCTGCGGGAGGGAGGGATGGATGCGGTAACCGCTGTCGAGTTTAGTACGCGAGCCTCGAGTTTTACCGTCGAAGACATCTGCGAAGCGAAGCAGGTGTTGTGCCAATCCCTTGGGGTTGTTGGCACGTATGTACCTCATCGGAAAGGGGACGAAACTGGAAGGAAGACCCTTATGGACATCAACAGAATCCTTAAGGAGAACCAGGAGCGCATTCCGGAGTTTGTGGCGAAGGATTCCTCTATCCTTTCCGTACAAATCCCGGATAATATCGACGTATGCTGCTTGTTTAAGGATATCGTGGCCCTAAAAACGAGTTTAGCTGAGATCATCTTGAAGTTTGAAGCCGCCCAAGTAACTATTGCCGAGTTACGTGACGAAGTAAATAGTCTGCGGTATGTCCCGACTCGGTCGACGGCGTCAAATTTCAGGAGCGATGACCGGCCGGCTATAAATGCTGAGTCTGTCAGTTTGCCTGTTGCTGACACAGTACCACGTGCCGCACTCGCCGTTGCGCCGCCCGCGCGTCCCCCGCGCGTGCCGCCGCCTCCTGTTTCAAGTTTACGTCACCGTGCCTACGCTGACGTCGCCGGTAGGCCCGTCGCAGCCCACCGAGCCTCATTGCCTTCTGAGGGAAGTGCAGTACGGGTTGCGATTAAGGAAAAGTCCAACCGCACCAGTGTGGATAAGGAGGGATTCACACTGGTGGAAAAGAAGAGCAAGGCGCGCAGGGCGCCTCGGAAAACTTTATGTGGCACCGCCGAGCCAGTTAATTCCGGCTTGCGGGTCGCAACACCGTGTAAGGCGCTCTATGTTTCGCGCCTGCATTACTCCGCTGTGCCCGAAGATGTGGTGGAGTATGTTCGCCGGAAGACTGGCTTCGCGCTGAGGGTGCAGCAGCTGCGGTCGCGCCACTACGTGCACTTCAGCTCGTTTGTGGTGCGCGTGCCGCGCCCGCTGCAGGACACCATCGCGAGTGCCGACTTCTGGCCGAAGGGCGTCGTGTTTCGGCAGTTCAGGGGCAATCTGCCGAATCCTACGTCAGATCAGACAACGCAACGGAGCCACGTCGTTACGTCGTCACCCAAATTGAAATAGTTTTAAGTACTTATTTGTTTTATAAATTTTTAGTTCACAGTGATTTGGTTTTTACTGTTATGCTGTGAAACTTATTGGAATATAAAAAAAAAAAAAATAAATAAAAAATGTATTTGACTATCGAAGAGAAATAAATATTAGCTTGTGTTATTATTAACCGGCTTTTATTTTAAATTACTTCTTGTACAATTATCGTGTGGCAATGTGGCATAGATTGTCCTCTACATAAAAAAATTCATTACTTAATTTGAGATAACCAAATGCATCCATCGAAAGAGTTATGAAGTCCGCCGTACTTCTACTAAATTCGGTGATATTAGGGCACTCAAGTATTATGAGGTGTATTGTTTGATCTACATATTAAGCACTAAGGTATCGGTCAAAGGGATAAGGTAAGGCATTGATACATTTACCTTATCCGTTTTATTTGGCATTTTGATATATGAACTTTGCTAAGTGATACAATTTTTTTGTAAAGTGAATATATATAATTGTACTTAACACTTACGCTGTGCTCTACCCACAGGTATCCCGCTTGTCGACGTAAGTACAATCGACCACTCAGGGACTATGTCAAAGTGACGTTATATTTAGATTGTGGGAAATCCCATACTATTTGTTACTTTGACAGTGTACGGTTCTATAGTGGCCTAGGATTTCAATAGATTAGGTATACACAGTCACAATTCGGTTAATACACAGAAGTGGAGCTGCTAATCTGTGCCTCAGCAAACGCGGTCACTTATTGTGACGTAGATTTTATCATGTTTAGCTTAGTTTAGGAGACTAAAGAATGCTTTTTATAGATATTTTTTTCAGGCGTCATCATCATCATCATCATCAGCCTATGATAGTCCACTGCTGGACGTAGGCCTCTCCTATTAAGTATGCGTATAAACGCATTAGGAGGTAAATGCACATAATCGCCACGCTGGGCAAGCGGATTGGCGATCGCAGTAATGAGTCCACCATGATGACGCTGCTGCCCATCATCAATCTTTTATCAAATAGGTAGTGGTCAGTGACACTTCCCTTAGTCAACTCTTAAGACACCCGCAGGAGGAGTTGTGTTGATAAAAAATGTATTCTTACTGCCGTCACCACACGGCTGATTATTTTCAGGCGTGAATATTACCAATGTGTTCCATGTACACGGTATCAACACGGTAATATCGAGTTAAGCGTGCTCACAACAATAAAATTAAAGTTTCCAATCCCTAATATTTCAGGTACTTTTCGTTGGGGCATACAAGGGTTCTATTATTTTATGTTAATTTCGTCCGGTATCAAGTTAGTAACGCCCTACATAACACAGCGTCACGTTGTTTCGCAAAATATTACGACCCCTAATAATCTATATGTATGCTGATGAACGCTAGTTCAAATAATATATTCAAATATTGGTAAAACTTTTCGATAATTTTGGCACTTTCAGGCTAAATATTTATCCAATGCTTTCTGAATAAGGAGACATAACTCAGAAACATGAATTATATTATCGTAGATATCAAGGTAACCAAATAAAAAAGGCATCTTCCATCCCTGATGGATTATCTTTATATGACATAAAAAAATAGTTTGTATGAACATTGGAAGAATTGCAATTTATTTTACCACTCACTACTTTTAGTTATTATTCAACGATAGATTAGCCTTTGAACACAACTCTAGTATTCCATACGCTTTGCTGACCCTTTAAAATAAAGGAAGGCCTCTTAGTAAGAAACTAGAGAGCCAGACAGGACAAGAGGTTTCACCGTCATCAACAGATTGCATCCCCATGAAGCTCTTTGGCAACACAGCACTATGGCAGAGTCTATTGTTATGCTGGCTTCGCTCTCGATGATCCAGGTAACATTCGCTGACTGTATCTTACTAAGTTACCACACACTTTTTTCTGTATTGCTATTATGTAATGGCACTAAATTCCTGGGTTTCTGCACTTGACTCAAATTTGCATTGGAAAGTGCTATGTAATAGGTTGAATGGTGCTATTTTTACCCTAAAAAGTTACAACCTTTGATTTCAAGGAAGACGCTGAAAGCCAGTAGCCAGTAGTAAATTAAATTGTTCAAATTCTTGTTATCCATTATTGATTTGTAACTAATATTTAGCACATGACGATTAGGTACTAGGAGATGCTAGTAGTTAATTAATTTTATTATTATTATTTATAATTATATTTTGCCACATTGTTGACATAAGATTAATTGGCAGATTGTATTGTTTTTTTTTTCATTATTATATTACGTCATGTTATTGAAATTAATTATACTGACGATCACAATATAAATTCATGGAGATTAGTTTAAGACAATTAACAGAGTGTAATTTATGGGAATAAATAATATCTAAAAATCTTAGTGACTTTCGCAGTGCCCTGCGGCGGAGTTACCCCGTGAAGGGGCCTTTTGCAACAGTGCCGAAATATCGGGGACTCAATAATTGCAATTTACCTATACATGATGAATATCCCGTTTTAAGTCATAGGTGATAATAATATAAGCATGACATAGCCCGATAAGCGCGAAATACAAAGATTTTCACCAATGCAGACTACAAATTCCTAAAAACATGATAGGTATAGTCAGATAAACTGATATCAAAACCTCGTGATACTGCATCTAGTTAAAGATCCAATCTTTGTATTTTTACCTAGGTAGGTACTTCTACCTAATCATGCTTGTTGAAACTGGCAATCACGTCAAAATCTGGGTACACATTATCGGTGAATGATTGTTGATTCAATAGATACTTGAAGTATATAATATTCATGAAATAAAACTATGAAAACGGATAAACTCGCGTATATTAACTAATTTTAACTTCATTCCGACGTTTCGAACACTTTACAGGGTTCGTGGTCTGCGGATGACTGACAATGGAGGAAATTTGATAGATCTACCTCCATCAAAATAAGAAAGATAAGTACAAAACTACCCACCAAAGAAAAATTACTAAACCACAGACAATAAATTTTAAGGGTGGCTGTACATACAAAATTTGCAAATTAAGCTAGTTATTCATTACAAATATTTTCAGAATGAAGACAAGAGACAAAATAAATAATCTACGCCGGTTCTATCCCTACGCCACTGCCTGAGAAGTATTTCCTTCCTTTGTATGATTGTATTGTTAGGAAGGTATCCCAAAATTGGGACCGGCAAGAAACTCAGCGGGACAACTCTTTTCAAAAAACATTTGTAGTACATCTTAAGATCATCATGCATTAAACCAAAACATACAATTTTTAATTAATAAGGAAATTTAAAATAATTTTGAAAAAATGTTGCCAGTACTAAAAAGGGGGGAAATGGTCACCACCGCCAAATACATCAGCCTCACGGTTTATGTCTAGACTGTTCCTTTATCAGATGAACAACTGGATCCCAAGCTGGTGGTAGAGACAAGCTTCTTTCCATTCTATTAAAGTTTGGATATTTCATTATCTCAATAGCCTCACGCAACATTCTAGGAATGTTTCTCTTCTCCTTAACGAGAACCAAAGGCTTGTCAAACTTAATAGAATGATTCGGTCCATCACTGACATGCTCCCAAACCGCAGACTGTTGTCGACGGTGCTTGACATCGGCTATGTGTTCCTTCACCCTAGTAGTGATATTCCTCTTTGTCTGCCCAACATATGAAAGGCCACATTCACAGTCCAGCTTATACACTACTAGGGTGAAGGAACACATAGCCGATGTCAAGCACCGTCGACAACAGTCTGCGGTTTGGGAGCATGTCAGTGATGGACCGAATCATTCTATTAAGTTTGACAAGCCTTTGGTTCTCGTTAAGGAGAAGAGAAACATTCCTAGAATGTTGCGTGAGGCTATTGAGATAATGAAATATCCAAACTTTAATAGAATGGAAAGAAGCTTGTCTCTACCACCAGCTTGGGATCCAGTTGTTCATCTGATAAAGGAACAGTCTAGACATAAACCGTGAGGCTGATGTATTTGGCGGTGGTGACCATTTCCCCCCTTTTTAGTACTGGCAACATTTTTTCAAAATTATTTTAAATTTCCTTATTAATTAAAAATTGTATGTTTTGGTTTAATGCATGATGATCTTAAGATGTACTACAAATGTTTTTTGAAAAGAGTTGTCCCGCTGAGTTTCTTGCCGGTCCCAATTTTGGGATACCTTCCTAACAATACAATCATACAAAGGAAGGAAATACTTCTCAGGCAGTGGCGTAGGGGTAGAACCGGCGTAGATTATTTATTTTGTCTCTTGTCTTCATTCTGAAAATATTTGTAATGAATAACTAGCTTAATTTGCAAATTTTGTATGTACAGCCACCCTTAAAATTTATTGTCTGTGGTTTAGTAATTTTTCTTTGGTGGGTAGTTTTGTACTTATCTTTCTTATTTTGATGGAGGTAGATCTATCAAATTTCCTCCATTGTCAGTCATCCGCAGACCACGAACCCTGTAAAGTGTTCGAAACGTCGGAATGAAGTTAAAATTAGTTAATATACGCGAGTTTATCCGTTTTCATAGTTTTATTTCATGAGTAATCCTCGCGGTAACCGAAGAAAATATTATATATAATATTCAGTTAGCCATGTGGTGACGGCAGGAAGAATACATTTGTAATAATCCCAACTCTTCCCGTGGGTGTCGTAAGAGTTGACTAAGGGATTAAAGTGTCACTGATGATTCCTTAATAGAAGATTGATGATAGGTAGTCATCATAGTGAAATTAGTGGACCCACTAGTGCAGTTGCCATTTGGCCAATCCGCTGGGCCAGTGTGGTGATAATGGGCATTTTACCTCCTAATGGGTACATATGTATAGTTAATAGGAGAGACCTAGGTCCAGCAGTGAACTTAGATAGGCTGAAGATATGATGTGATATAATATTTATAATGGAGTTGAATTCACTCAATAAATTCATCGATTAAATTGTTTCAAAAAACCGTTGCAATGTATTAGGTTTGTGCTCCAATATTAATTAAGACTTATTTTAATTAAAAAAATATTATGTCTAAATGTACTCCGATATTTACAAACTATTAAATATGAATACATGAATTACTTAGAAAACATAGGCTCTGGCTGCTATTTATATCTACGTATAAATATTACAGTAATATTACTAAGGACTTGTATGCAATAAAGTTAAAATGATGTTTTCCTTTGAATCAAACATAAAAAGGGATCACAGTAGAGTCTGCCTTTACAGCACAAATAGAAGATAATTTCATTTAAGTGCTGATAAGTGCCTTGCGTAATTTAATTACTCAATGGAAAGTAATTAATGTATTCTTTTAGATTACTAAGTATAGAAATTCTTTACTAATTTTTAAATTACATGACTTTTGTTTTGTGTGTAATCTTATTGCAATACGTAATTATGTTATTTGATCACTTTAGGCTGATAATTATATTAATTGAGCAACATTGTAGTAAGATAATTTTCGATCTTCGATCTATGTCGAAAAAATAATATTTGTATCTGATTGAATGCGTAGCTTGTAATTTTATTGTTACATTATTATTGAGAGGACCCAATCCGTTAGATACTCGTATGGTAACTATTTTTGATTAATTATTCAGCGCACATGAATGGTTCCGATTTTGTCATTAGATTTACCTACTCGTAAATATCACAAGCGTTTTCTTGTGTAAATTTATATATATAAAATTGGGATAATAAAAGCTAAGATATTTATAACAATTATAAATGATCATTATTTGTTTCGGGTAGAAAACATATAATTTGGTTTGATAACGGTTTCAATTAAAAGATGCAACTTTATTTATTAATCTATATATGATAATAAGTAATGGTAATTCCATCATCCTAAAACCACTTTTTGAAGTAAAATGAATCGATAAAAATTCTTAAAAAAGCAAATCACAGTATGTCTCATTTTTGTTTGAGGGCATATCATTGTGATTCCTGTTAAGTTAGAAAAAAAATATGTTTCGGTCCATATCATGTAAAATTTCAATGAAATTAATCATTGGGATCGTATCACTTACCTTGCATAAAAAACTGCAATATGGATGAAATTGTTTTAATGTGGTGTTATTGCTTCACATTAAAAATTCACCCGGTGCAATGTCTGCGTATGTTTTTATCTATTTAAAACATTGATCCAGTATTTATTTTATAACTTCCTACTATATAAAGTACAGTCAAAGGCAAAATAAGGTGTATATAAAATGCTCCAGTATATGACGAAGAGCACTTTAATTCTGTGTAATAAGTAATAAGTCGTAACATATTTTATAAGAGAATTGTATCGATAGGAAAATATTTTTGCACTTGACTGTACCTATTTAGTCAGAAGGCAGCCTCATGATATTCTATTAATATATAATATAACAATGCCATCGTTCTTCGCATAAGATAAAGAGGTACCTAGGTTAGGACCTCTTCGACTTAAATGAGTGTACCGGTGGTCATATTGCAGTTACTGTATTCTAATACACAGTATATAAATTTAATACGTATAAATAAACTGCGTAACTACCTAAAAACCTAATTTAAGTTGTGTTGTAGTCTTCATATATAATGAGGACATCCACTGAGCAATATTAAGAGGACACAGATAGACGATATATTACAATAAAGATACCACTATTTTTATAAGAAGAAACCATCTTCATCTTAGCACTATTGTCCAGTTGCTTCCAAAGGAGGCATCTACTTGAAAACCTAATCCCAAAAATTGCAAATTTCACCAAATTTACTCCGGAGGTGAAGTTTTATTAACTTACATAAGGAACCAGTCCGTATCCGTTGCGAAATTATTCAGGTGTCCGGAAGAACCAGAGTGGTAACTACCTACGAGTAATACCTAGAAATAAGTTTAGAAACAAAAGTTCGGGTAGGTAAAATAAACCTGGTAGGTAAATAGCCTGTTTAAACTCTGCCAAATCACTAATGGTAAACATAGTACCTAATAATATGTAAAACTCCCAAATGTTTGTTTATAAATGTAAGTATGACAGATTCCAACTTTATTTTTTAAAGTGGGATTCGATCATTTTATTCCATGATAGTTTTAATCTAAATTTTGACGATTTATGGAAATAAAACTATGAAACAAGAAATATATCTCTTAATTCGCGTATAAATAATTTGATCCCGACATTTCAAAATCTTTACAGGGTTTGTGGTTTACTGGTGTCACCCGCGATATTATATTTCATTTTTCATAGTTCAATTTAATGAATAACTATATAGCGGTAACCGAAAGAAATATTACGACTTTTTTATTTAAATGTTATCCGTGATCTTCAAGTTTACCGATTCTAAAATTTCGGTATTTTCAAACCTGTTTGTCGACTATTTAGCTATGCATATTCCGATAGTGTAAAGGATCGGACAAGCTCCATTCATTTTGAATTCGTCTACTGGAATAACCTCCTTACTTTAACTATTTGTCGTATTTATTAATCACAACATTATGTGTGTTGGTTGGTGTAAACTAACACTTCTATTAAAATACGTAAAATACATGTTCAATGACACACAAAAAATGGTCGCCGTTTTTTTATTGGAGGAAATACTTTCTAACCGAACACAGACACCTGTCTGACACAAACAACTGTCGCTGATGTGATTTTTTTTTAATATAGGTTGTATGTAGGTATGTATAATATTTAACGGTGGTTAGCATAGAACATATTATCAAGTATGTTAAGGTGAAATTAATATAGAACCATTTTTTCCGCACAAAATTAATCGGCTGAGACTGTAAAGCAACACACTCGAGTATTTCGATATATACGCTTATTGACAGGTAATTATAATTTACAATATGTGTTATTTCATAAACAACAATAACATTTACAGCTTGATCATTGCTCGGTAAAGCTTCAAAATTAATTGTGGAGTCATAATTAAGTGTAAAAATAATACACTAGTGAATTATATACCTCGTTTAATTTATCTTCCGTATTAGATTAACACACTTTATATAACAGACATTTTGTTATACGGAACAGGTTTTGAAAATGATAGGTATTTGATACTTGGTTATTATGTACTTATATACTACATCCGTAATAAAATAATGCGGGTCTTGGTGTCGTTTATGCCAATTTAAGAGATTAGAGACAATAGATTCATATTTTCCTGTTAGTAAAACTTGTTTAGTGACAAGTTTCCTTGCCAGACTAGTTTTAGTCAATATTTCATTTGCGATAACAATTTATGACATGAAATTACACATCTAGATTTGATTTTATAGGCAGTTCGTAAAACCAACGATTTTATTCATAATTGCTTCAGTGGCATATAGGTACAAGTTTACAGCCTAAAAATATAGGAGTTGTGCCTATTATTATAAAGTTTACGAAATGATTCTGTTTTTTTTTTCAAACAATTTAAAGTAATGTTAATAACATTAATGGTAATATTTTTCTAATGAAATAAAAAACAGTGATCTAAATTATTTTAATCATTTGAAAATTTGTATGTAAACAACAACTGTTACAGTGTTCTATTAGAATTTATATTGCATTTTTATTTTCAAATAGAAATACCTTGCTAAAGTAAAACAAAAACACGTACCTGTTTAAAAAAAGCCGTTGAAATTTTAATCATATTGATTTTTTCACTAACACAAATTATACCGGGCGATCACTTCACTGTTCATTGGCGCTCACTTAGTAAACTCTTCGTGAAGTATAAAGTTAGAGGTGGACCGGCATCTCGTCGGCCCGTGTATGGACTGCGCTGCATAAGAGAATCAGCACCAGTTTTGATGGCCGGTGCACTTGAATCAGCTTCCTGCGTCACCGGCGGTCATGTGAGATGAGGTTGGTTACATACGAAGTGTGTTACTCGCGTGTGACTGACCGCACATGTTCGAAATCGCGCTTGCTGCGGAAGATAGGCTTAGATCCGTTTGTGATATAGGTAGTTCATCGAATGACCTATATATTTTCATAGGTTGCGAATTAATAACCAATTATAAATTCATTAAGTATGTAAATGTACCAAATTTATTTTATCATTATTTTAACTGATACTTAATTTTAAAACTGGGTTAGTTTTTTAATAACCTACTATGCATTAATCTCATACAATTTGTAACATTGCTGCTAAGTATATTACTATTTTAGTATTAATAAATTGACTAATGATGTTAAAAGATATTTTTAACATTAATATATTTTCTATTTCAGTAGTTAATAGTCCGTGGGCTACTCGGTCTGAAATTAGAAAACGGTATAATTTGGGGGTACCAAGTGTCCTTTTTACAGTAGTTAGACATATTCATAAGGATGTTAAAAAAGTATGATAGACATCTCAAAGTGGTAGCTAATAGGCATACGGGCTATTTCAAGATTTCCGTTGTATGACAGGTATGGTTAAAATTAGGAGGTACAAATTTTCCTTTTCACGGCTGTTAGGTAAGCTTATAAAAACGTCAAAAATGCAAGATTGCCATTTATAAGTGCTACCTAACAAAAATGGGGGCCAATCAAAGATGGTGGATCTCAAGTTTTACAAAATCAAGTATATCTCGAGAACTATTAAATATATCTAATTACTCTCTTGAACGAAATTAAAGGCATATATGTAAGCTTCATATTTTGTATATACATTATATTGCTAAAACCAACCAATAATTAATTATGACCAAATTTATGAAAATTTCGTGATTTTGATTTTTTTTTGTGTCGTGTTTTTACATAGTAGTCATGACGCTAGAAAAATTAAATATTTAACCATACCTGTCATACAACGGAAATCTTGAAATAGCCCGTATGCCTATTAGCTACCACTTTGAGATGTCTATCATACTTTTTTAACATCCTTATGAATATGTCTAACTACTGTAAAAAGGACACTTGGTACCCCCAAATTATACCGTTTTCTAATTTCAGGCCGACTAGCCCACGGACTATAAGTACAGGTAGGTACTCCTACGAAATTCACATACCTATTCATTACAGTTTTAAACGTAAAATTAAAGATTTATTAGGGTTCCGTAGCCAAAATGGCAAAAACGGAACCCTTATAGATTCGTCATGTCCGTCTGTCCGTCTGTCCGTCTGTCACAGCCAATTTACTCGGAAACTATAAATGCTACAGTAACAAAATTTGGTAAGGATATGTGTTGTATGAACCGCTACGGGAATGTGATACTAAATTGTAAAAAAAACCATTGGGGTGGGGGCCCTCCATACATGTAACTGAGGGATAGATTTTTTTTTTAGTTGTACATAAGCGTGTGGGGTATTAATAGAAAGGTCTTTGAAAATGATATGAAGGTTTATACATCACATTTTTATTTAAGCAAATCGTTTTCGAGATATCAGGTCTCAAAGTCTGAAAAATGTGTCCCCCCCTCTATTTTTTAAACTACGCGATATAAAATTCTGAAAAAAATATATGTTATGCATGTTAATAAACTCTATCAACGATTTTTGGTTTGATAAAATTATCTCCTATAGTTTTTGAGGTAGGTTGATTTAACTGTATTTTTTTAATGATAAGTTGATAATGGTACGGAACCCTTTGCGCGCGAGTCCGACTCGCACTTGGCCGGTTTTTTTATTTTTAGATATAATATGTACAACAGTAACTTATTTAAATATGTTCTTATAAGAAAAAATAAAACATTTACTGACTCCAATGAAGATTAAAATATATAGGAACATGCATTTTGGAAGCCTTTAAATCACGTACATGTGATCAAGACCCAAGTTAAACGCAGTTTGCGGGTAATTTTTGTCGGTTACGTAATTTTCTATGAGAAACACAGTTTTGCAAGGACTCAAACAAAACCGGTTGAACTCACAATAAACACCATTTTATTTTAAATATCATTCAGCTCAAAAGTTACAATGGACCCTTTATAGAGGTCCGTAGTAAATTAGGAAACCTTTTTGTTTCGCTGATATGTCGTCTGTCCGTCTGTATGTCCGCTGCATACATCAGCGACCCTTAGTTCTAGAAATTTGCAATGTAGTGTAGCTACTTCTACACATTAATCACGCCGACAAAGTGGTAGAATAAAAAATAAATAAATAAATATCTTGGGACATCTTACACAAATCAACCTAGTCCCACGGTAAGCTCAATTAAGGCTTGTGATGTGGGTACTAGGCGACGATATATATAATAGATAGATACATACAGATACTTAAATACATAGACAGCCATGACCAAAGAACAAATATTTGTGATAAATAAATACACAAATAATGCCCTCGCCGGTATTCGAACCTCCAGCTTCGTAGGCAGGGTCACTATTACCAACTAGGCTACGGAGGCTGGAATAAAATATAGAAAACAAAAACTTTCTTCGGGCAGCTCCCCTACACGTAGGTATATTGAATAGGTTTTTTTTTGTACTTTCTGAAGGACTTAGGTATATTATCTTTCTAATTTATAGGTATTTGATAAAGAAATACTTTGATACTCTATTTCGTATACGTCAAGGGCAAAAATATCTGTACACTTTTTTATTTATATCTGGAGCATAAGGTTTAAAATCGTATATATATTTATGCCCCTGACTGTACATATTTTTATTTAGTAACGATTAGGACACTTAATCCCAGACATTTCATCAATAAAATATCATAGTTACTGAAGTCACAAGCCTTCATAGCTCGCGGCTACCACCGCATTGAGTGCCGGGAACTCCCGAGGAAAATTCTCTGTGGGTAGTCCATTTTCTCTACAAAGCGGAAAACCAAGGGATCAGCTACGAGCGTAGCTCGTAGCACTTGTTGGCAACGAAAGTGTTGATAACAGTCCGTGAGACCAATAACAACGTGGATTTATTTAAAAAAAATGTTTAGCCTTCAGAAACCTGATTTTTATATTGCGAAGATCATGATTCATGACAATTTTACAAGATTTTGAAGAATTTTAATAATTCCTAATACAATTATATTAGGTAGGTATTTATAAGAGGTTCGTTCGGTCGACAATGTACCGGAATTCTTGCGTTTCTTGCTGTTTCTTGTTCCTAATATGATACAAAATATTAAATAAATCTTCGGTAGCGGCAAACAAACACATAGTCTACTCGATAACCGTAGTCTATGGACGTCTGCAATAAGTAAATAATAATTTTGACAATCTGTCACCTTGGCGAAACATGGGCCTGACTATAATCAAATATGGACATTAGGTACTTAATCCAAAACCTATAATTTATCCTCAAAGACGCACAAAACGACATACCACGTGATTAATAACAACAATCATGTATATGCATCCATTGTTCAGATAGTTATTTACTTATCTCTTATAAGATAGTTCATTTTTCTCATACCTAGTGAACAATCACACTGAATGCTTTGATTACGTTCGCTATGGTAGGGAAATTAAACGTCTTTTCACACAAATGATTTTCTGGAATCTCAATATGTATTTATTTGTTTACGTCATTTTTTTTAATTCAATCATTTAAGGCTTCGTAATAGCTCAAGTAATAAAAGGCAGTAGGAAAAATAGAGGTAAGTGAAGCGCCAATTTCATAGGTAAAGGTCCTAAGAGTTCCGTACCTCTAAAGGAAAACAGAAACCATTACTGAACTATAAGATCATATTATTATCCATTAAGTATCTCTTATTTCTATCTGTCAAGACCGGTTTTCTCACGAACGGGTAAATATACAGTGTGTTAACATGATGCAGGCTTTTATTTGAACCGAGGATTGAGATGCAGATTCTTAGCCAAACCATGTGCATTATTTGTTTAAAAATCCTAATTTTAAAAGTAATTATCTTTCTAAGAAAAGTTAATTGAGAAGCAATGTACTTCAAAATAAATCGTTAATTGGCACTTGACAATGACAGATCGCAGCCACTCGCAACGTTTGATAACTAAGCAGTACACGCGTTACATTGATCGTTCGAACGAAATAAAAATAATTGTTCAGTTAATTTAAATATTTGTCAACTCTTAATACTTGAAAACGATTGCCAGTAATGCGTATTATTACCCATTTTCGTAAAAGCCTGGGTCATGGTAACACACTGTATAACTTGAAATTAATAGCAAATAATGAACTCAACTCTCCCTTAAAGTTATCGAAAAACTCTCCGTTTCTATGCAATGAAAAGATAGAGCTGTTTATGCTTCGTTTCTGTTACATGTATTACCTATATTATACGCTCGTGAAACCTATAGGGTACTTTCCGTTGACATAGAATCATGATATTTGGCAAGAAGCAAGGTAATGCTGCAAAAGTAAAGGAAAAAATCCCAAAACCGTACGTACAACTACATCACAAGAATTTAGCTCTTAAAGGTGCGTTCAAAGTAAAAGAGCATTCGCTGTTCTATCCTCCTACTCTACGAAATTCGATCGGTACACAAAACGTGATTGGTTGATTTCGTAGAACGGGCGCTAGACCAGCGAATGCTCTTTTGGTTTAAACGCACCTTAAGATTATTACGGCACAATCGGTGCACGAGTCCGACGTCTTTGTAATGGAATCGATAGCGTATATAATACATCAGACGAACCTGGCAAATAGTTGAAAACTTTTTTTATGTGACGAAGGTAGACAACTGTGCTCTCAGCCCACCTGATCGAAAGCAGCAACCGAGGCCCATGCCCATGGCCTTTGTTGATCACTATGTCCATCATAGTTAGTGATCGCCTATGCGCTGCTCACCCTGAGTACTTAGATGGATTGCCTCTATCTATGCCAGGAATTATACCGGCTATCTATCTTACCCCCAAACCGAAACACAGCAGTGCAAACACTACTAGATATTTAACGGCAGGTTAACGGGTAAGACGGTGGTAGCTATCCGTGCGGACCCTGCATGAGCTCATACCACCAGCATTTTTTTTAATTTATTAAAATAACTTTACGAATCATTTGTTTTTTTTAAACGGTTTTTATTAACTTCACCGCGTATCAACTGTCGTCGATGCTTCAAATCTTGTGATCGATTTTTCGACCACTTCTACTGAACCGAAATCAATAAAATTTGGAACTCTTATCAAGTCCCCATGACAATGCAATATTATAATATTTGTATCCTTGTATCCTCAAAGCCTGACGCTGCAGACGTACTGCTTACCTTAACCGAGAGTGCTAGACACGTGAAAATGAAAGTATAGCATGTTTGACATAATCAAATACTAACAGCCTGATCATGACTTCCAACTCCTCACTCCTGATGCTGCAGTACTGCCCACAATAATCGCAAGGTTTATCTTTTATCGATATCTAGATTTTAAAGAAGTTTTTAGATATTAAAGTAGAAACATGCGAATTTAATACTAATGTCCAACTCCTCAAATCTGATACTCCAGTGTAACTGCCTGCCACAACCGCTAGGTTTTGCGATATGTAGATTTTGAAGTACTGCTTTAGATATTTGGTAGAAACATACGGATTTAATTATCATCATCATCATCATCATATCAGCCAAAAGACGTTCACTGGTGAAGGCCTCTCCCAAATATTGCCACAAGGACCGGCCCTGTGCCACCCGCATCCAGCGACTTTCACGAGGTCATGAGTCCACCTGCGCCTTCCGGTACGTGACCGCCACTCGAGAACCTTACCGCCCTAACAACCATCGGTTCCACGCGTGACGAGCCCCGCCCACTTCAGTTTAGCGATTCGAAGAGCTATATCGGTTACTTTGGTTGTGCTGCGGATGGTTTCATTTCTAATCCGATCTCGCAGAGAGATTTTTAGCATAGGCCTCTCCATTGCCCATTGGGTGACTTTGAGCCTTCTTACGAGGCCCATTGTAAGCAACCACGGTTTAGTACCGTATGTCATTACTGCGGCCCTCCGGCCGATAGACTCATAGGGTCACAAATGATAGACTGACAGCGTGAGAGGATCGCGTAGGGCGAGCCGTCGGGCCTGCGGCCCTCCAGCTGATAGACTCACAACGTGAATGGTTTGCGTAGAGCGGGCCGTCGGGCGTGCGGCCCTCCAGCTGATAGAGTGACAGCGTGAGTGGATCGCGTAGGGAGAGCCGTCGGGCCTGCGGCCTTCCAGCTGATAGAGTGACAGCGTGAGTGAACCGCGTAAGGAGAGCCGTCGGGCCTGCGGCCCTCCAGCTGATAGAGTGACAGCGTGAGTAGTTCTAGAAGGGTGGGCCGTCGGGCCTGCGGCCCTCCAGCTGATAGAGTGACAGCGTGAGTGGATCGCGTAGGGAGAGCCGTCGGGCCTGCGGCCTTCCTGCTGATAGAGTGACAGCGTGAGTGAATCGCGTAGGGAGAGCCGTCGGGCCTGCGGCCCTCCAGCTGATAGAGTTACAGCGTGAGTGAATCGCGTAGGGCGAGCCGTCGGGCCTGCGGCCCTCCAGCTGATAGAGTGACAGCGTTTGGCGTACTGCGTGCCAAAGTGCCGTCGGCCTAGGGCCCTCCGGTTGATAGATTGCATGGATTGACCCTTATAGGCCTCGATTCGCGTCGGACTTTCCGTCAGACCTGCGGTCTTCCGGTTGGTCGACTGAGAAAATGAGTTTATACTTATAGTCTCGAAATTCGACTTTTATAATGTGTCCCTACCATGTACCTACAATCTACAATATAAAAATACATTAAAAAAAACTAAAAACATTTAAAAAAATTTTACTTGATTTTCTCAATAAACCTAATTGATTAATATACAGTGTGTAAGTCTAATACGGGCGATCAATTAAACCAGGCATGGGATTCATTAGTGTAATCATGGATTACAAGGTTTTTTTAAAGTTACTCTTAATTATGACCCCACAGATTTTTTTAAAGATTATCGGAGCAGCAATGTAGGTATGAACATTTGTTATTGTTAATATGGCTGTTATGTCATCTGCTTTTGAAATTAGCTGTCATCGAGTCTTTAACTCGCGTATGTTGCTCTACATTGCGCGCCGAATTATTTTGTATGGAAAATTTTGTTGCTCTAATATTAAGAAAAACTTATTTGAATGTACTTATTATGTCGTAAACTAACACCCGTTAAGAGCTACGCCCATATTAGACTTACACCCTGTATTGCTTATTGTCAGATCTCTGTTATCTAAGGTACTTATTGTATGAATAACACGTCCATTTGAGACACTTCGGGCATTCAAGCTTACATTAACCAAGCCCAGCCTTTGGTTTTCATTTGGCGATCGAGATGTTTAATAACATTTTTTTAGTGTCGGATTTCTAAAAATGTCTATTCAGCAGGGATTCGCCTCCCGTTACACATAAAATAATGTCCATTACCTTTACATACGTGACGTCATTCGTGATGAAAGCGCGAGAGTATAAACGCTACTTAGCATGCATAATTGTATTACATATTACAAACAACATCTTTGATCTAGAATAAGTAGGTGTAATACCGGAAATTAACTTAACAATTGCACTAAAAACTTGAAAATAAAATAAGTAAAAAAAGTTTTAAGTTAAACGGTTTTTATTGCACCAAAAACTAGAAAATAAATATTAACTGACCATGGATGCTACTTTTTGTAGATTACTCACTTTCACTTCACTCACTCACTCACTTTTTATTTCAGTTTGGTAAAAGTTTCCGATTAGGTAACGCTTAA